>CM055105.1:19010225-19195225 GCA_029204225.1 Diphasiastrum complanatum
GTCAATATTCTCGTTACATTGCTCGTCAAATAGTGCCTCATTCTTGTCATTATATAAGTCCATACACTCATCTGAATCTAATATTAATTGCAATTGTAAATTTCTCCACCTATGAGTATAAGAGCTATGATCATCTTCATCATCACTTTCTTCCTCTGGTCATCCTTCATCAAACCATGGCATTTTCATCGGCGATTGCCTCTCTATGTTCATATTTTCATTTTCAATGTCTGAAATCCTTGCCTTTCTATGTTCATATTTTCATTTGCAATTTCTTCTTCAGTGATTTCAGCATCAAATGGAACTTGGACTTCTGGCTCGATCAAGGGTTCTGGCTCGATTTCCGGTTCCTTGCGCAAGTCATTTGGCATATATGATGCAATACCTCTATCTTCAAATATACGTTGTGATCTTCTGTTGAGTTGGACGACATATAACCATTGAGGGGATACTCGATCCGGATGAAATATGATCTACAATAGACAAATTAAATCAATGCCCAATGTGATCACAATTTGTGTTCAAAGTGATCAAACAAAAAAAGTCACATAAAATAGAGTGCAATTTGCAAGGTAGTTATACATGTTCACAATGTCATGGCAACACGAACATGTCATATGAGTTCATAGGTATTACTTTTTTCGAGTCGATTGCAAAGAATCCGGACACATCCTTTCTAATCGTAGCATTGTTTCCACGATAGCTAACTATGAACCATTTCACATCTTACAAAGTACAAAGTACAAGCTAATTTGTACAAAGTACTTCGTAGATTGTCTCCTAAGCAACCTCGAATAGCAATCGGAAGAATGAATTGCAACATTTTTAGCCAATCATGAGACTTTAATCCACTTAATTTGTCATCTTTGGTGAAAGAGTTGCACAAGAAATGTGCATAGCCAGTTGAAGTTCTTATTTGTCTTATGAATTTTTTTATATGTGAGAGCTCTCTCCCTTTGTTAGAATCCATGGCACACTAGGAGTACTTGTCATCTCACTTTCATCATTTTGAATCCAATAAGGTCTCTTCACCTTAGCCACCTCCAAGTCTTGACATGCTGCAACAGTGTCCTTTTCACCAATTATATGTTTTTATATAGATTCACCCATGTTTTTGTATATATGCATAGGATCCAAGAGGTGATTGATTAAGAGATTATTCCAATAGGATAATCGTTGGAATATCGACAATCTCTTCATGCTTGGAATTGACTTATCCCAAGAATCATTTACATTATGTTGTTTGATCCACTCGTCATACCAATCTTTTACTCTCATTCGGATGGGTGGAGGTGTGACTAAAGGGCCATCTTCTAGTCTTCCCCAAGTTTGCCTTTGGTTTGTCTAAAAAGGATGATCGATTGGTAGGTATTTTCGATGATTTTCGTACACAACTTTCCTCAACAAATTTGTACTATGACGACTTTCCAAATTTGGCCCACATATGTAGCATGCTTTATATCTAGATGTTGTAAAACTTGCATTTATGATTGCATTAGTAGATGTCCACATTAGAGAATTCCACAAAGAGTGAAATTTCTTTCTTGCAAAGGCCTTGCGATGTCATACGCAGTGACATCATTCCAAAGCTTGGACAATTCTTCAATCAATGGTTCAAGGTAAACATCCATGTTCTTAACCTTGTATTTTCTTGTAACTAATAGAGCTAGAAAAAATGTCTTGCCTTTATACTTAGCCATGGAGGAATATTATAATTAACAAGAACAACTGGCCACGTGGACCATGTTGAGGCTAAAACACCAAAAGGATTTATGCCATCCATTGCTAAAACAAATCGTAAATGACGAGGTTCATTTTTGAGCTCGAACCATTGTGCAGATCTTGCTCTGCATGCTGCTGATTGAAGCCATTGCTTCTTGGAGTCTGTTCCCTTGTTGATGGTTGTTTGTTTGAATGCTTGGCCTCCTGGATCTGCTAGCTTCTTGGCTATGTCAGAATATGACAGGAGGATGGCTCTAATACCATTGATGATGATGAGAATCGGGATCGGGAGCGAAGCTTTCGCGAAGGAACCACGACTCTCTTGCACTCAGATGGAGTTCAGATGCGATCACTGGACACTGCCAGCTGAATCACTCCTACAGTCCTCCAGAATGTAGTTAGGCACTACTGATCTAAGTTTATAAAATTAATGCAGCATTCAACATAGTTTCAACCAAGGTGCAGAATTCAAATGAACAAGAAAAGCTCAAACACATGATTAATAGCAGACGCATTTGCATTCGAGATCAGACACAACGAGAAAAACATCTATATTGATCTTTCTCTGATTTCTTCAAGCACTGCATGCAAATCCACATAGAGCGTTGGCGTGGGAGAAACACGATCCTCTCACGAGCAATTGTCTCGCTTTACTAGCAGATAGTTGGATCTTCAGATCCTAGACAGAATTGTCTTCGCACGCAGACAGACATGTATTCTGTATTTTCATCTTGATTGCTTACTAGCATCAGACTACTACGCTACACTGTTTGTGTATTTAGTTGATCTATATGTCAAGTATCATCCAATAAGTATAGTTGCTCTATGTAAATCTAAGATTAGAGTGATTAAGCATCTACAACTAATTAGGGAATTACAAGAGTGGCAGACTAGCCATGACCTAAAATGTATCTGCTGACGTCATGCCATCAAATCAGATATCAGTACTTCTGGATACTTGTGTGATCTTTGTTGGTACTCTTTGGAGCGTGAGGGCAAAATAGGTTTCATGACATTTTTTGTGTCGCGTCGTTGGTTTCGCCTCCGTCGTCGGTTTCGTTTTACTCGTCTGCCTTTTTCTCGTACTGGACTGCAAAAGATTCTTGTGCCATACCGCAAATTTTTTTTCATTTAGTGGTCCTTTAATAGTATACAAGGACCTGGTGGGCGTCGTCTTTCAAGTGTGCTAGAAGTCTATACGGTGGCATTTCCGCACATGCTTGTCACTTGAAATTCACTTGAACGCGAATAACGGTTTCGTCTTAACTCGAAATTGGGTGGAACATTGCTGAAATTTTCAAAATATTTACAACTGTGCTTCTTAAATAGTGTACGGGGACCTTATGGGTGTCATCTTTCAAGTGTTAGGTTCAACGGACCAAGGTCAGTGCCATGCTCGATGTCTACATGGTGGCATTTATGCCCATGCTCGTCACTTAAGAATATATTTCATTCAAACGCTAATCACATTTCCATTTTAACTCGGAACTGGGTGACGCTGTGCACTGTAAGTTTAAATATATTTTGTTTCAACACTAATAACATTTCCGTTTTAACTCAGAATTGGGCAACATAAAAAGGGAAATTGCTAAAATTTTAAACTGTGCACTCACAATTTTCCCTCTGTCGTAATTTTAAACTAAACACTTGAAATTTTCAACTGTGCACTCACAATTTTCCCTCTGTCGTAAATTTAAACTAAAGTTTTTATGCAGACCCGAAATCTTTATATAACTATTTAAAGATGTGGTTGTTAGTCTAGAATCATTTTGTGCTTAGGTCTTCAAATGCTCTTGTTTGCTTTGTTGTTCTTTGGATATCATCATCTATTCAAATTAGCATACATGTATTATTTTAAACCCATGCTGAGCGTTTTCTATGCTTAGCATAGAATAAAATCTTTAAGATATTTTGTTTATTGTTTATTGTTTTCAAAAATGTCTCGAGACTAAAATCAAAATTGTAATTGTTTCTAAATTTTGTCTCTGTAGTATTCCCTTTACAATTTAGCAATGGAAAGCTCATCTTCTTTAGTTCCTCCTGCTGTAGCTTATTACAACGATGTTTCTACGAGTTCATCCGACATCAAGATTACTACTGTTTACCACGAGGCGACTCCATGTTCTACACAAGCTAATGAATTTTGTACAACTTCGTCCTCATCTTTGTATCTTGTAAATCCTAGAGCGGTGTATTACTCTCCTTTCACAGTGATTCAAAATCAAGTAAGCACTCAATTTATTGATTCTAGTTAGTCTACCATCCCACGACATGCTAGTCTTTCTTTGAGAAAGTCGAAGCAAGCACTAAGGCCCGTTCCGTTAAATATTCTGAAGTCCAAATGTTCTATCTTTTCGAATGTGACAGTGATTTCTGAAAATTCGGAGCCTTCTAATGAAAACCAAGACAGCGAAAGAGTAGAGAATCAACCCATACCTTTAACATATATGGATTCATTACCAGCACCTTTAAGTGCCAATGTCCCAAGTTCTTCATACAAAGTAGAACCCAAAGGAAAAGATAAATTTCAAAGGGATTTAAAATCAAGTCGGGAAATGACCTCACGTCAAAAACAATTGCTAGAACCTCGTGAAATATGTAGAGTCAAAAACCTAGTTTGCTGTATTTCCTCTTGTTTGCAAAAATTGACCTCTGTCGGAGTTAAGTAAATTCGCTCGAGTTGTTTTTCACAGACAAAAGTTGATCAAAATTATTATCTTTGTTCATCTATAAGGCCTGATAAAAAAAGTTTCACTTACTTTCTAGAAACAACAGAAGTTTGTCACAAGACTTTCAAGATTGTCAATGTAATTGGAAATTCTAGACTTGCTCATTTTCACACAAGATTAAGAAAAGACCCTAGTCTTCAAGGATCTGTTCAAGGTCGGACTGTTTCTCCGGACTCCTTAACTGCAAAAGCATGGTTGACACATTTTATAGACGTGCATGCTGAGAAACTCCCAAATTCTTTATATTTTCACCTTCAAAACAATTTCTCAAAATTTGAAATATTCATGATGTTCAAAGATTTTGCAATGTTGAAGAATGTTCAGCATCTAAGTTACTCTTATTTCGTGAAACTGTGGAAGAGAGATTTTGATCTGGTAAAAATTCTAAAAAAATCCAGAATGTCTTTCTGTACCATCTGCGAGCAGTTGAAAGTGCTCATGGAACAAGCAAAAATTCCTCAGAAAAAAGATATTTGACACTTACTAAATTTTATCATTTGTTTTTGACCACCTAGTTTAAATTCCTCACCCAATTTGAATTCCTTCTACTCTCACTTACTAAATCATTTTTGTTTGTGATTCCTTAGACAACATCACAAAATCACTTCAAATTTATCAAGAGCAACAAACAACAAAAGACAATATCTTGCCAAACATAGGAAAAAGTGTTTGGAGTTTTCTAAAAAATATTTGGGTCTCGTAATCGACAAGATGGACCAAAAGAAAACGCTACTATCCCATTTTGTGAGGGTGCCAAAGAATCTAAACGGAGTGGATTTTATCCAAGTTCATTTGGTTGGAGTTCTTATATTCAACAACACCTTGTAGTCTAAAGTGTTTTTCGATTATCCCAATGTTCGAAATGATCCAAACTTGACTATTACCATAATCTACAAAATAATAGTTGAATTTGGCAATAGTCTTTTTGAGATTCTTTATTTGCAACTTGATAATACTGCCAGAGAGAACAATAATCAAACAGTGCTAGCATATTTGTCTATGTTGGTTGCTTTAAAAATTTTCAAAAAAATCAAAATAGGATTTTTACTGGTGGGTTATACTCATGATCAAATCGACCAAATGTTTACCTACATTTCCAAAAAGTCGAGATGCAAAAAAAACTTTTTCTTAGCCGGTACTACGGAGTATTATCGAGGAGTCCTACACTCCTAGACCAAATGTGGTTTTATTACAATGCACATTTGATTTTAGAGACTACATCAAAACGTCAGAGGAACATTGCACTGCACCAATAAATGATATTAGTTTTCAACATCAGTTCAAAATTGAAAATGATATTGGTGGCACCACGTTGTTGTGGGGAAAGCAATTTTCAAACTCTACGAAATGGTTACCATCTGAAGGAGTTCGTTTCTTACAAAGAAGACCCTCTTCTCAAGTGAAGCTTGCACCTATGTGTCATCTAATTTCTACCACGGAAGAGCAAAAGGCTCAAAGAGAACGTTGTCCAGTTGATCCATTTGCGACTTTAAACCTTTTGGAAGTAACATACCAATTTTTTGACGAGTTTGACAAACATTGGTGGGTGGATTTTTTTGAAGAGCAAAAGTTAAGTTTGCTTGACTTGGGAGATGCAAACTCGTCTGAGGAGTTTCACTGGCCATTTAGATTTCGAACTTCAACAACGACAGTTGATTTCTCTGTTGTTGCCCAACAGACTGAGTATTTGACCCTTGTGCAGAATGAAGAACGTGAGATTTTTTTGGGTCCTAGAAAAAGTCGACAAACTGTAAATGCTGCCAAAGTTAAATGGTTTGTTAATCTTAGCGAATTAAAGGTCGGGAGTCTCATTGCACTTTTGGCATTGGAAAATCACAAAAGTCATCCATTTTGGATCGCTAAAGTGATTGGATTCATTCAGAATGATGACACCAAGATTGTACGTGTGCACTAGATGCGTACCGTTTCAACAAATGCTTTCCTGAGAAGGTACAAGCTAGAAATGTTGCAGTTAGATCCAAAAGACAAGTGGAAGCATACAACAACCAAGAGTCGATGGAGAGAGAGAGAGAGAGAGAGAGAGAGAGAGAGAGAGAGAGAGAGAGAGAGAGAGAGAGAGAGAGAGAGAGAGAGAGAGAGAGAGAGAGAGAGAGAGAGAGAGAGAGAGAGAGAGAGAGAGAGAGAGAGAGAGAGAGAGAGAGAGAGAGAGAGAGAGAGAGAGAGAGAGAGAGAGAGAAGATCTACAATTTGTACATTTCTCATTATTCAAAAATGATCATAAGTATAATGATGACATTAGGGTTTAGCTAGCTTCCATAAAACATCATGTCACAATTAGAATTAAAGTAGAATCATTGTGTTACTGTATTGTGGGTCCTATCAGTTGATAAGGATCAATTGGACTTGCCACGAGCAAGTCGACAGGACACACATCCCATCAACGACAACTTGGGTCATGCATGGGTTGCCTGAGTGAACAACTATATGTACAGTGTAGTTTCATTTTGAGAAATACAGTTGCTACGTGAGCTTGCTGTGGAGAGTGTTTTATGTCTGTGTTACTATGTAGCATGATCTATGTTCCTGTTCAAAGCAAATTCTAAGTTGGTATCAGAGCTGTATAGGGAGTGTACACAATATAACATCGTCGTTGAAGAGAGCTTCGGGAGAACTGTCTTCTGAGAGTTCAGGGCTTATGGCAGGTTGTAGACGGAAAGTGAAGCACTGGTGCATAGATTCTAGCACACAGAAGCTTGGTAAGCTTGAGACTGTGTGAGAATTCAGTGACAGGATTGGTCAGTAGAATCTACAAAGCAGAATTTTGAAAAATTTCGTAGAGGAGTTGCTTGGTGTTTGCAATCGGTGTGCATTTGAACAGACACCGTTTGACAAATGGATTGAAGCGTCATCTTTTCAGTAGTAGGGCAACCTCAGAGCAGTTGATTTGGCTAGCCAAAGAGTTGTGAAAAGCTTGCAAGCCAAGCTCAAAGCTGTGAGAAAAACCCTGGCCTAGGGTTTGGAAGCATAAAAGCAAAGTTTTCTCTCTATACTGATCCGTTTTTTAAGCTGTAAAAGCCTGTAGAAGGGCGCCCTAGTGCAAAGTAGAAAATCCTCAGAGTCTGTGGAGCACCGTGGATCAGCTAAGGAATTGGACCAGTTTATAGCCTACAACCATAGCTTGCAAGGAGATGGAAAGAAGAGGAGATCTTGCGGGTTTGTTTGCGCGCGGAAGACGAGTCCCCTCTTAGTGTTCTAAGGTGGGCCAGCGGCTGCAAGGAGTGAAGACAGTGTGCGGATCGTCGGATCAGTGTCCATCATGATCAACGATAGAGATCAAACCTCTAGCATTGAATTTGGACCATTGGATCCAAGAGAACCACTAGATTGTTTTTAAAAGAGTCTTGAAGGGGCCTGAAGGGCATTGAAAGACAAATCAGGCTTCAACTTCAATTAAAAATTTTCATATTGAAAGTTGAGCTGGGTCAAAATTCACTGAAGTTTGAAGACTTTTCAAACTGAAGAAATAGTTCAAAAAGCGAAAAATCCCTTAAATCCACCTCCTTTATCCGTTTTGACCCAAACGAAAGGCTATAACCTCCAAATGAAGGGCACCTGGACTATACTTGCAAGTACGGTACAACAAAATGGAGTGATTGCAGTGGAGAAAGTGTTCGGAGTGCTCCAAAAGTGATTTCACCATTGTATTGAGCACGTAGTTGGGAGTTGACGATTGAATGCATTTCGGAAGGCGACGCCGATTTGGCTTTCAAATTGGGAGAAAAGTGGCGAGTGGCCTGGTAAGGGAAAAAGGGCAGGTCATTATTTTTAGCTTCTAACATCACAGTTGGCCTCGGCATACTGCTTTCAGCCTACGACAGAAGTTTCAAGCAGTTTTGCAATGGCAAATTTGCATGGGAGAGTCCATTTTGAGTGAAAGTAGCAAATTGGACAGGATTTCCAACTATGCAGTGTGGAAATTCAAAATGAAAAACATACTGATGGAGAAAGATGTGTGGGAAGTCGTCACAGTGATGAGAGAAGACCGCCGAATGAAGCAGATATCAAAGTGTTCGACAAAAAGATGAGGAAAGCTTTGACCTTCATTAACTTGTCAGTGGAGGATCACATCATTACCCACATTTGTGATGCTGTTACACCTAGACAGGCATGGGATGTGCTAAAGGAGCAGTTCGAGACGTCAAATCTGTCAAGAATCATGTTTCTGAAGTCAAAGCTAAATAGTGCCCGAATGGAGCAAGGAGAGCACATTCAGACGTATATGACCAGAATCAAAACAATGAGGGATGAATTGCATTCTATTGGTGAGCGCATACGTGATGTGGAGCTGGTGCACAATGCATTGTGCGGCATTACAGAACCCTATCAGATGTTTGTGAGTGGAATAGCATCAAGAGAAAGATTGCCAACCTTTGATGAGCTCACATGAATCTTGATGCAGGAAGAGCAACGACGAGAAATGGTGAAAGCTAGACGTCAGAATACTGACAATCAGGCACTTACGACACGCCAAAAACAAGGCAAGGGCAAGGGCAAGAAGAAGTTTAAAAAAAAAATTTCCAAGTCTCAGGAGGATGAGGGATCTTCCAGTAAGACCAAGAAGAAAGGCAAGTGCTTCCATTGTGATAAAAAGGGCCATTGGAAGAGTGAATGTCGCAAATTCCTGGCGGAACAAGGCAAGGGAAAACCAAAACAAGTAGGTAACCTTGTCGATGAGGGTGAGATTGAAGACTCTAGCAACTTCATATCCTCTATTCATATTCCAACAAGGCAAAGTAGAGATGAAAAGTAAAATACAGTACTGAAAGCACCATAAAGCACAACTTCTTTCAAAACGTCTAGCTGATATCCACCACCATTCCACAACACAACACTGCACGAGTTAGTACAGTGGGGAAGACATGTGTCATAGTTGAGCGTTAGTTGTTATCCATGTCAAAAAGAAGTTATAGCACTTAACAACATAAATAAACATATTAAATCATAGTCCTGTCTTCCCAAACAATAAAATGTTTTTTAGCGATAGGCCAAGCCCTAATATTATCGTATCTGCTGATCAATGTATGGGTAATTGGTCCATATCAGTTTATATAGTATGAATAGTTTTTAACGGTATATATTTTAACTAGCTAAAATGAGCATATCCATGCTTTCCAGTCGTGTCTCACCATAAATCTAATAAGACATCCGAATGGGTATCATTTACTATAGCCATGATTGAATAGTGTCATTCTGAGCAAACTTACGTTTGTCATAACTACACATTCAATCCATGATATTTAGGACTTCATATTATGAATAGATTATACAACATAGAAAAGTTCTTTGTGGCTTTTACAAGGTATTAGGGCATATCCATGCCATTATAATCCTTATGTAAGAACCATGTATCTTACGCATATCCATGCTGTCTAGGATCGTTTTGTCAAAAATCTTACCAATTACTGGATTTTTAAGCAGGTTGATAAACAATAGACAATAAAAAACAGGAAGTATGTTCTTTAAGCATACAAAGCCTTTGTTTATTTGCATTGGTCATAACCAATTGGTTACATACATAGAAATGACGGTATCACTCCCTTGACAAAGCCAAAAAAGACGTAGGTGGTTTATACACAACTTGAGATTTGTTAGGAGAAGTCATATCTAGATGATTGTAGACGTGTTTTATCGAGAAGATGCCATATTATTTCCTCGAGTGATTTGTTTTCTTTAGACCAAAGCCATTCAAAGAGTTACTGTCACACAAAGTCTATCCTTCTTTGTCTAGAATCAGATTTGTTTTAGTTAAATCGTTTACCAAAATAGAAATTCTTGAGATAACAACCATCTAACTGTTATAACATGTTAAAACAAGAGATATGTATACCTGTGCACGAAATACTTGCTTGTGCCATATCATACCAAATAAGACATATTTCTTAGAATTGCAGCTAATGGACTGTCTATTTTTTTCCAATGAGCATTGGAGCTTAAACCTGATCTCTATCACGAGATCTGTAGATAATGTAATTCAACTTTTTTGTGTAAAGATGAATTCATCTAGTAATGTGTATAAGGATATTGACATGATCTTGCCGACAATATGTAAATACATTCCAAAAGAGAATGTGAACTGGCGATAAACATAGAGTACTTACGAGTCTCCCGTTGATGATGAATCTGAAATAAGTGGGTAGATTGGTTTGTAAAAGCATGAGCTCTGCTATGATATAATCAAGGCTCCATGCTCTTCCAACTCAATCATAGTAAAAAGTTTTTCATTGTGTATGATGTTTATCTCCTTTCGGTCTGTGTGACCATTCATTTGGAAGTCTTAATCTAGTGGTAGCCATGTAGCCTCAATTTTCTTGAATCTTTGATAGCTAAATCTGAGACTGAGCATTTGTTTTTCGATATGATAACGGAAGATCATTGATGACTTTTTTTAATCCTGCATTCTATATCGTTATTTGTTTTACTATCTTAGCCGATCCATGAGATCTGACAAAATCTCATCTGATAAATCCTTGCAAACAAGTAGAGTTGGTGTCCCCTTCAAACACTTGCACTTGAGAAAAAATCAACAAATATATGCAATGAGAGAAACCAACTTAGGTGGACAATCTTTGAAATCACTGATGTCCCATACCACCAATTTTCTCTCCAAGAAAACCCTTTGCTTTTAGATCCGACCATCAGAAAATCAAAAAGACTATCTGACCATCCTATATCCAATATAGGGCCCAATCTCCAATCATTTTCCAGAAAGATACCCCCAACTATTGAATTCTCCAATTTCTTAAGTTTTCACAGAAGATGACAATATCATCTAAGAATACCACTAGGCATTGACCCAAGTATGGACGAGAAACCTCGTTCATATATAGTCAAAATGACCTAAATTTATTCTTCAAAACCAAAAGGAAAAAATTCAATATAGCTGGAGTATACCAATAGATACCCAATATCTAAATCCGAAATGGTACAAGGAATTCAATTCCTTTAAGAAGATCACTAAATTGCATTATCCGATAATTCAGAGATCTAAAACCTCTATCTGGATTTCCAATACCAGATATGCACATATCTATTCCACCAAATATCGGAGTACCCCCAAATTTGTTCCTAATGGATCACAATAATCCAGTTCAAAATTGTGATTTAACAAGAATTCGCACATGGCTTACCATCACATAAACAACCCATCTGGCTGGTACTATCCATCCCGAATTCCTACCATTTGAGAGTTACAACTCTTAAGAATAAGGTCCAGTACAAATGTGAACCTAGTGTCATTCTCGTTCCATGCCACAATTTCCAATATCAAATAGGGTCAACTCATGGATTTTGATCTTTAGGATTGGACAATTTAAGCTTTTCAGATACTTGTTAAAGTGAACAATGGAATAAGGTCGTAATTTTTGAGAGGTAGCTCTATATTCGGGTTTCGAATATTGTCAAAGAGTACCCAAACACCAAATTTTATGGATTTTTCATTGATTCAGACGACTTTAACGAAGTAATGAAAATGAGCTGGTGTGGTCAAAAGGAAAGTAGCCTAGCATTTACTTGTGTCTAAGCAATTTTCGGGAACCTTTGCTAAAAGAATTTTTGGGTGACCGAAAATCTAAGAGAGGAAGAAAATGAGACACGTGTGTAGGTAAATGTGACGATGTTGTGTAATTTGGATTGGTTAATAATCCTTGTTTGAAAATTGCATGGCACCGGTTTTTTGAATTCATTAAGTTGAATTTATTTTGAATATCTATAGGACCA
This sequence comes from Diphasiastrum complanatum, assembly GCA_029204225.1. Classification (NCBI taxonomy): domain Eukaryota; kingdom Viridiplantae; phylum Streptophyta; class Lycopodiopsida; order Lycopodiales; family Lycopodiaceae; genus Diphasiastrum; species Diphasiastrum complanatum. The sequence continues at coordinate 19,022,414 of CM055105.1, forward strand.
TGAGTTGACCCTATTTGTTATTGGAAATTGTGGCATGGAATGAGAATGACACTAGGTTCACATTTTTACTGGACCTTATTCCTAAGAGTTGTAACTCTCAGATGGTAGGAATTCGGGATGGATAGTACTAGCCAAATGGGTTGTTTATGTGATGGTAAGCCATGTGCAGATTCTTGTTAACTCACAATTTTGAACTGGATTATTGCGATCCATTAGGAACAAATTTGGGGGTACTTCGATATTTGGTGGAATAGATATGTGCATATCTAGTATTGGAAATCCAGATAGAGGTTTTAGATCTCTGAATTATCGAATAATGCAATTTAGTGATCTTCTTGAAGGAATTGAATTCCTTGTACCATTTCGGATTTAGATATTGGGTATCTATTGGTATACTTCAGTTATATTGAATTTTTTCCTTTTGGTTTTGAAGAATAAACTTAGGTCATTTCGACTATATATGAACGAGGTTTCTCCTCTGTACTAGGGTCAATGCCTAGTGGTATTCTTAGATGATATTGTCATCTACTGTAAAAACTTAAGGAAATGGAGATTTCAATAGTTGGAGTTATCTTTCTGAAAAATGGTTGAAGATTGGGCCCTATATTGGATATAGGATGGTCAGATAGTCTTTTTGATTTTCTGATGGTCGGATCTAAAAGCAAAGGGTTTTCTTGGAGAGAAAATTGGTGGTATGGGACATCAGTGATTTCAAAGAGAAAATTCTTGTGTGAGAATGATCTGTAGGCCAGTGGTTAGTATTTACATTAATAGTAATGCTAATAGTTGAAACCATTGGTTAAAACTTGTTTAGGGTATTTGGAGAGGTTATGAGATATAGATCCGGATCCCTCAATGGTATCTCATAAATTTCAAATTGGAAACCCTTAAAAGCTATTTCTCTATTAATTTTAAACCTCTACTTTTTAGAAATTTCTTACATACGAGACAATTGGATTGAGATTCATATAATTCCTTCCAATGTAGAACTTGGTTCTGAAGGACTGTTAAAGTTATATGAATTCATACTTCCATTTCAGTTTATGAATATAGCTTAGAATCAATTGATGTTTTCAACTGATTAAGTGAAAATCAGAATTCCAAATGGTTATTTCTATTTGGTAGTTTTTCTGTTGAGAGTAATGTTTCTATCACTCGGGATAAGATATTTTATGATTTTAAGGAAAAAGTCTGGTTGTAATAGTATTGGATACTCATGACTGACTTTTTCAAATCTTTGATATCTTATACGTGTCTCCTGGGAACTTTTTGATTAAAATTATGGAATTTCTTTTAAAAAGGGGGAGAAGAAAATGATAGGAATAAGACTTTCATGGGATCAATTAGTTGCATAGATTTCTTTGGTGAAATCCAATTCGTGTGCAATGGTGAAACTATCCAGAGGAATAGAGGAAATCTCTAGTGATTATTATTGAATAATCTGAAACTAGAGGAGTTTTGGGAATAATGAGTTGTGAGATATTCATGAATATGGGAAGTGTTGGTAAAGATTAAATTAAGGTTCAGTGATTGGCTACCAAGTATGGATTGGATCAGTGGAATAAAACTTTAATCTGAACCTTATGTCCGAAGATATCTGTATAAGTCAGCCTAATCTTAGTTTGTGCACTAAGATCTGAAGAAGGTTGAATTATTGAAGGAATTTTGTTGATAAAAGTATGATGGTTGGAAAACTTGTGATGTGAAATTATTCACTTCAGAGATTTCCCAGATATGTTATTTACTCAAGAGAAATAGAAACTTCTGTAGCTGAGTTACAAGATTCTCAGTGAAATATGTGAGTAACATATGCGGATTTTGGAGGAATCTGCCAGATAAGGACATATCTGTTTATGTACTGGGTCATAGTGAGATTTTTCTCATATGTGCACGATTAATCTTGTGTGGATCTACTATGTATTCCTGGTTACTAAGGTTATCTGGTGCACTTAACCTAGTTGATGAACATAGACATATAATCAAGTATTGTGTTTGACAATTACTTGCAGAGTTAACAGATCTGTTCTGATAGATCTATTGGTTAACTTAAAAGTGATTTGGATATGGATCTAAATGTTGTGTTATACTAGTATAATTGAATTCTTCACCTAGAAATTCAAGATTTCTAAATCATGAGCAATTAACTTGAGTAGTTGATTTACTCAATTGATAAAACGGACAGTGTGAAGAGATTCACCGAAAACTGTTTGTTTTGTGTGTATTGCTTGTAAGACACATAATTTATGAATCATTCAGATTCATTAAGGAATTGTGTGCATAGGATACTGATTTCTTGGATGAGTATTTCTCAGTTTAGAAATAAACTTGATTCATTAGTGATAGTGTCCCTGTGAGCTCAATTGGATACCGGATCCTAATGGTGCCAAGAATGGTAAACTAAATTTTGGGAATTCGGTAGAACTTTGAAATCTCTAGATGTTGTTCTAGGAGATATAAAGTTTATATTGTTAAAGACGAATTTCATTAAGGTCTTTAATTACCTTGTTGATTGTTGAATTTGGAACTCATAATCTGATAAGAATCGGTTTGGAAGAATGTTCTTGAAATCCAGTGATTTTCCTAATGGAAAAGATTTCAGAATGATTCTTATATTTCCTGAGTTGTATGTTGTACATATACTCCAGTATTTTCCAATGATTAAATATGGTTTTAGAATTTTGAAATTATGATTGACGAGTTATAAGATTCTAAATGTTTATGAACGACGGATCATAAATTGATACTTAAAGATCATTTGAAAATTATAAGAAAATGTGAAGATTCTTAAGATAATGAGTAATTCTTGATCAATTGGGCGAGTCAAGGATTTAGATTTGTTATTGGAACTCTAAATTTCTTTACTCTAGCACATACTTGAGATTGAGTGGATCTCATAGGCATTTTCATTAAGTGATTGTTTATTTATGAGGAATTTGCTTTCTTTACAGATTGTAGTCTATAAGTGCTTGTGTACAAAGTTCAGTCTAAATCTCCAGTTTTATAGGAGACAGATAAATCTATTAAGATACAGATAGATGCTGATTTCTTGCATATGATGCTAGAAATGGGGCTGTTAACTCATTAGAGTAACTGTAGTACTCTGGTTTGAGTTATGATTGTCTGAGACTTGATGGATCTCCTAGAGATTTTAGATGACTGAATTGTGGTATTTTAGAATATTTGGATATTCTAAGAATATTTCTATCAAAAAGTCTTATTTATTGCAAGAAATTGAAATGGAATTTCTTTAGCTTTTGGATTTGATCTCTGAAATACAGAAGTTAATTCACCCAGTGGTTCATGTAATTAGGATTACATGAAGGTGATGAACTTTTGTTTTGGAGTAGATCAACCCATTTGGAGAATTTATAGTTTAGTGTATCTTTTGGAATTTGAATTAGTATTCATGAGTAGGGGCAAGCAATTAAAGAATTGTTGCATCTCAAGTACTTATTCAAGTGGAAAGATCAGCCTAAAAATAATGATTCATGGGTAAGATTTGAAAGCTTAAGGAATATGGCAAAGGTAAAAGGCAAGGAAAGTTTTTCAATATTTTTTTTGAAGCAAAAATCATAAGAATCTGTTTAAGGGAGGAAATGCAGTGTCAGCTAAGAAGCAGCTCACTTACCTATTGAGAGCTTTACCCAGATCATTCCAGACAACAAGGACCCTGCTCTCGAAAGATCCTACCATGAACCTCGAAAAGGCGATTGTCGAGATTCGAGAGGAAGTCGAGGCCAGAGAACATCTTGATCACAAAGATGGTTCTGACTACTCTACGACAACAAGGAAAAATCAAAGAAACAATTTAAGCCTAAGAGGGAGTTAAATCAGAGGCAGGATTGTGATCAACAAGCAGAGGGAACCAGCAAAGGCAACTGGAAGAGAAAAGGGAGGTCGAAACAACAAGGTGCAGACAAGAAGACTTGCATGAGATGCAGAAGAGACAAGCATACAGTAGATACCCGCTGGCTCAATCCCAAGATTGAGTGTATTCATTGCCACAAGAAGGGTCATGCAGCCGTGGATTGCCGCCAGAACCCGAGAAACAAGTTAGCACAGAACAGACAGGAGAACAGCAACAGTTCATCCTATGTCGAGGAGCCCGAGAGCTCAAAAATGGGCAAAGAAAGAACGAACAGAAACTGTTCGACCACCTACATCTGTGAAGACGTGTGTGCAACATCAACATCTGACACACATGAGGTGATCCTAGACTCAAAAGCCACCTCACACTTCGTGACATCAAGACGAATAATGTCTGATTTCAGAAGTGCAGATCCCTCAAGATTCATAGTTCTTGGAGATGGCATCAAGTGAACGGTATTGGTTCACTATGGCTCAACACAAATGGCAAAGACAGACGACTCGAAGACGTTCTGTTCGTGCCTACTCTGCAACAAGACTTGCTCTCTGTAGCAAGAATAGCAGATGCAGAAATGCGTGTGAAATTTTTGACGAAGCATGCAACATGATTGATGCCAGTACCAGATGTATAAGCAACAAGGTGAAGCAGATCAGGACAGATCGAGGTGGCGAATACATCTCGAATCGGTTCACTGACTTCTGCAATGATCGTGGCATCATTCATAGAACGACTGTAGCCTACACACCACCGCACAATGGTGTTGTTGAACGAAAGAATAGAACCTTGATGAAAGCAGCTAGATGCATGATGGCCAGCTCGAAATCTCCAAGGGTATAGTGGGCTGAAGCAGTAGCTACAGCAGCATACATCCAGAACAGAACATGCAAGTCTGGTGTTCCTCACATGACACCACATGAGCTATGGTGGGGTAGAAAGCCCAACCTGTCTCACGTCAGAATCTTTGGCTGTGCAGCTTATGCAAATATTTATAGTAAGCTTCAAAAGAAGCTTGATGAGAAAGCCGAGCAAGGATTTCTGGTAGGCTACAACTCGTCATACTACAGAGTCTACATGCCAGACATGAACACTGTGAAAACAGTGAGAGATGTCAGATTCGATGGGAGCAGGACAATGGCGAATGACGATCTTGTCAGTTACGCAGTTTTGGAGAGACAGTACTATGACCTGTTGCCAATGATAGAGGGAGCAGAGGACGAACACGAAAACAAAAATTTTTGAGTCGTCTCCCATTCGAATGACGAATTTGACGAAGAAAAATTCGAGAGGCAACCTGCCGCTGCAGTTCCTATAAACCAAGATGGTTCCGGACTAAGCATAGCAGACAAAGACAAAGGCATAGCTGTTCCAAGAGGATCTCCTAGAAGGTCGACAAGACCACGAAGAGCACCAGCAAAATATGTGCCAGGAAGCTCCCCTTCTACATCAGAGGAGTTCTGTGGATTCAGTGGCGAACCACAGATTTTCAAGGAGATGATTGAAAGTCCAGAGAAGGACAGATGGATCCAAGCCATGAACAAAGAGATGGAATCCATGAGGAAGAACCATGTATGGACGTTGGAGCCATTACCACATAAGTGCAAGACTGTCAAATGCAAATGGGTCTTCAAGCTCAAATACGGACCAGATAAAAATGTGACAAAATACAAGACAAGACTGGTATCAAAAGGTTTCTCTCAGAGATATGGTATTGACTACTCTGAAACCTTCTCTCCTGTCGTCAAACATTCGTCCCTACGTCTGTTATTTTCATATGTAGTAACTTATGACCTCAAGATCCACATTGTGGACAAGAAGACAGTCTTCTTGCATGGCAAACTAGATGAAGAGGTCTATAAGGATCAACCCCCAGGATATGTCTCGAATTCACTTCTTGACTATGCATGCAAAATGCATAGAAGCATCTACGATCTGAAACAATCAACCTGACAATGGTACAAAAAGAAAGATCAAGGCCTGAAATCATTAGGATTCAAGCCTTTGTTGGCTGATTCTAATGTATATGTCAGAGTTACAAATGGGCAGATCATCATAGTGGCTCTATATGTGGATGACACTCTGATACTTTGCAGGAGTGAGCAGCTGATCGCTGAGGTGAAGACAGACATCTCAAAGCATTTTGAGATAGTGGATCTGGAAAAAGCCAGGTGTTACCTAGGATTACAAATTGAAAGGGACTATGAGAGAGGTAAGTTATACCTTCACCAGTCCAGATACATCCAGAAGATCCTAGAGGACTTTGGTATGCTGAACTGCAAAGGAGCGAACACTCCAATGCTTGCAGGGATGGTGCTGACAAACGATGATTGTCCGAAGACTGAGGGAGAGAGAGAGAACAGATGCAACTCACACCTTATAAGAAGCTGATAGGATCATTGATCTATCTTGCAGACAACACACATCCTGATATTGCTTATGTAGTACTCGGGATGAGCCAATTCTGTACGAATCCAGGCTCGACACATTGGAAGATTGCAAAACAAATTTTGTAATATCTTCAATTAACGAGAGATTATGGCTTGTGTTATTGTTGTGATGCACGTTTTAGGATACTTTCCTACAGTGATGCTAGCTGGGCATCCCTCAAGGATGATTGTAAAAGCATCTCAGGAGGATGCACCATCACATCAGGAGCAGCAGTTCTCTAGGTTAGCAAAAAGCAGACCGTTGTAGACCAGTCATTTTGTGAAGCAGAGTACGTTGCAGCAGCAAAGATGGCCAACGAGATAATTTGGCTAAGGCAGTTCCTGGACGAATTGGACGAAACAAGGAACGAGCCCATGGTCTTGCAGATGGACAACACCTCTACAATACACTTGACAAAAGATCTCATGTTCCATTCCAGAATGAAGCACATTGCGATCAAGTATCACTTGATCAGGGATCTAATTGAAAAGAAGATGGTGCAGACCACCTTCATAGGAACGAAAGACATGGTTGCAGACATCTTCACCAAAGCCATGGACAAAGGACTCGGAGAGAAAAGGAGCAGTCTCGAGATCGTAAAGCTATCATGCTTTGAGAGGGAGTTGAAGAAACATAACGTTTCTAATTACAAAGCTTTGCTAGCTTTCAGCCCTCTGCCTGACGAAAATGTTCGCAAACACGAAAGTCACAAAGCAAAAAAGTTTCGTGAACACCTGACCAGAAGACACGAAGCACGAAAGATTCGTGAACGAGAATCTTTTGTGGTCTAACACGAGAAAGTCAGATGACGGAGACGAAACCAATGACGCGACACGAAAAATGTCGCGAAACCCGTTTTGCCCTCACGCTCCAAAGAGTACCAGCAAAGATCACGCAAGTACCCAAAAGTACAGAAATCTGATGATGGCATGACGTCAGCAGATACTCCCTAGGTTGTGGCTAATCTACCACTCTTGTAATTCCCTGATTAGTTGTAGATGCTTAATCACTCTAAAATTAGATTTACATAGAGCGACTATACTTACTAGATGATACTTGACATATAAATCAGCAGAGATATACATAGAAGAGTAGTAGTCTGATGCTAGCAAGCAATCAAGACAAAATATAGACAACAAGTTCGCCTGCGTGCGAGACGAGTTCTGTGATCAGGATCCATAGAGATCCAAAGTCCGCTAATAAGCGAGACATACATCTGTGAGAGAAGTGTATCTCTCTCACGCCAACACACTGCGTGGATCTGCATGCAGTGCTTGAAGAATCACAAAAGGAAATCAATAGATGATATTGTAGCCTTTGTGCACATGTCAATTTATGTTGTATGATCTTGAATGCAAATGTGTCTGCTATTAATCGTATGTCTGATTCTCCCATTCTTCAATTCCGCACATTGGTTCAGCCGGCAGTGTCCAGCGATCACATCTGAACTCCATCCGAGTTGCAAAGGGGAACGTGGTTGTCGCGACTGTTTCACGACAGTTTCACAATTTCCTCTTCACTCATTCTCATCAGTGGTATCAGAGCATATCATCTCCGATTCTCATCACAGATCGGCCATGTATCCGAGGCTTAGACATCGAAAGAAGTCTGGGACATCTTGGGCACACTATACGAAGTGCGAGATATAGCTTCCAAGCTACATCTCAAGAAGAAATTTTACTCCCTCAAGATGGCAAATGGTGATTCCTTGCATAATCACATTAATCAATTCAAGAACCTACTAAGGCAAATGGCCATTGTCGGATCTGTCATAGATGATCAAGATGCAGTGATGCAACTGTTTACAAGCTTGCCAAGCTCATACGACGGTTGGGTGATGATGATCACGACTCATCCAGAACTGAATCTTTTGAGAGTTATAACTATGTTGTTGCAGGAAGACACGCGGAGTAACGAAGCCTCAAGTTCCTCAACTGATTCTCATGCTTTATACACCAACAAGAGCACGACTAAGCAAAAGAAGAAGAAAGGCCCGAAGCAATCAAAGCCAGACCAGAAACCAGCACATCATAAAGAACAATCGAATCCGCAGACGAAGAAGAAACTGTTCTGCAGATACTACAAGCAAAACAACCACGAAATTCAAGACTGCCGAACAAGCAAAGAACAACAACAAAGGGCAGTCGAATCAAGTGGCAAATGCAGTTGCAGAAGCTCCACAACCTATTCAAGAAGCGGATTATAATGCCTTCATGACCAGCCATCAAGGAGCATCCAGCGATAGTGCTTGGTTCCTGGATTCTGGAGCCACTCAGCACATGACTAGTCTCATTGGCTATTTTGAGTCCTATACACCTTACAGTACCCAGAAATATGTTCACAGCCACTTGGCTACTACCTTCATATTAACACCCTTTCATAATTTGCTCGATAATAGCACTAACTGGAAGAAGGTTCAGCCCAGGTGAATTAAGGACATCCTTGTTGGCCTTTACCTCTCCTTTTGAAAGCTTGACTAGAACTATACCCTTACCCTTGACTCTATGTGTAGAATCATCACCCAAGCACACTTCATGTCCATCAAATAACTCTTTAAAGGAACTAAACCAATCCATGTGATGACTCTATGCTTTGAAGCACCAAAGTCAATGTATCAACCGCAATAAGTGGTTTGTATAGCCAATGCAGCAGAGAAATGCTCAACTTGTCTTGCTTCTTCCCAAGCTTGATATGGTCCTCTTGCCTCTCTAATTTGAGGAATGATGTTATCCTTTATTGAGAAATTGATTATTTTGTGGGCTCTCTTGCCCCTCCTCTTGATATAGTCCTTGAGAACAGGTTCTAAAATGAGAACCGGTTCTCTACCACTTACCATGTCCCAACATTACTTTTCTTCAAGAATATTATCCATCTTAAACTTCCAAACACTATAGTTAATGCAATCTAGCATGCAACTGCTAAATAGGCACAACATGGTACAAGGGCTCCAAGCCAAGCTCATTAGTTTGTAAGCTTGTGCTATGGGAAAGCAATGGCGGAAAAAATTCCCAAGGGAAGTGTTGCCAAGCAAAGGAGATACTTGAGTTGTGGGGCCCAACCCAAAACTAGATTTGAAGGGGGGCATATTACTTCATGATCTTTGTAGATGATTTCTCTAGAGAAGTTTGGGCATACTTCTTAAGGAAAAAATCTGCAGTCGTCAAAGTACTTCAAGGCTTTGGTGGAGAATCAAACGTGAAAAAGGATCAAAATGCTCAAGTCGGATGGTGGAAGTGAGGTCATTGCAACGGGACTTGTTGAGTTTTATAAGGCAAATGGTATCAATAGGCAAGTTATCGCTCCACACACGTCACAACAAAATGATGTAGCCAAGACAAAGAACTGAACCATAGTTGAGTGTGCTTGTAACATACTCAAGGCAAAGGATTACCAAAGTCTTTTTGGGTTGAACTTCATATAACTGTTTTTTTTTAATTGAATTCCAATGACCTTGTCATGACGACCTCATCATGAAAAGCAAGAATGCGAAGTTGATTGCAAAGGTAGAGCCAGTTTAATATGAAAGACTTGGCTTTTATTCATATTGCTAAGGGTTGAAACTGTAGAAGCAGAATCATCATGGTTTCATTTGCTAGGCAAAGTATGCATGCAAACTCTTGGACAGGTTCAACATGAAGGATTGCAAACTTGTCTCTACTCCCATTGATACTAATTGCAAGCCTTCCAAGGATGATGGCACTCCTTTTGTGGATGAAGCTCTTTATGGACAACTTGTGGGTAGCTTGATTTATTTTACTACTTCTAGGCTAGATATTTCCTATGCAATTGGAGTGGCAAGCCAGTTTATGAGCAACCATTGGAAAGCGATGAAGAGGGTGTTGAGGTATGTCAAGGGGACTACCAATTATGATTGGATACACAAATGTAGAAGTGAGCTTCAACTTGAAGGCTGCAGATGAATGATTTCTATTATCAGTTGATGTGTTTAGTCTCATTTATGAATTGATGCTACATAGGATGATCTATAGGTTTTGACACTTTGATGTGTTATGTTTAGCTCCTTTTCATATGTGATTATGATGTGGAAAGGAGCATAATCTTTGCAAAATGCAGACTTCAGTAATATTGACATCATTGAAGAATGTATAAATAGCATTCACTCTCCAATACCTCATTTGGAAATTATTTAGTAGCTTTTTGGGTAGAGTATGCTTGTGAGACTTTTTTAAATAATAATCCCTTCAGTTTCTTCTAGCATCTTTGGTTCTCTTGACATACCTTTACAACATCTTCATTTCTTCCTTCTAGCATCTTTGGTTCTCTTGACATACCTTTACAACATCTTCATTTCTTCCGCACCTTGATTTGACATCTTCATTTTATGTCCCCAAAAGTCATAATTGGGCTGGCCCTTAGTTTAGTGTCAGTGCCCATGCTAGTAAGGACAGTACCTTGAGTCAGGGCTATGTGACTTCAATGTTGATGGCTCTAGGCTATACAAGCATGCTAAGCCTAGAGGAGAAGTACTTCAAGTCCAAGAGGATTGAGACCTATGGTGTAGGCCTGAGGACAGACTTAACGGTTGGAGTTAGAGTGGGATTTTTCAATTGGACAAAGTAAGTTAGGTTCAGATTTCTAAACAAATCTACAGCTGCACTTTCTGTAATCTTCGGGCTTCCCAAGCAATCATTTTGAGCAGATTTTAGAGAACAATTGGAAGGCTACAGCCCTTCTTTACCCATATACTGGTAATGCATTTTTCAGATCATAGAGGGCCGCATTATAGAGCTCAGATCGCTGACAAAGGGATGAGGGCATAGGCAAAAAGTTTTGGCCGCAGACAACAGATATGAGCTTGTGGGCAGCGATGGATACTCTGATTTTCGATGGCGGACAGCGATGAAACCTCTGTGGCACGTCGTAGGTAGGTCCAGTAAGTAAAAATACAAGAAAACAGTCCTCAGACAAGCTGTGGCATTTCATTGTTTATCCCAATGAAGCTCGACGCGTCAGTCAGCAAGAGGAGCTTCTGTTGAAGCTGATAACTCTAACATCAACAATGCGTCTGTGGGAAAATTCTGTCATGAGTAGAAAGAGTTGAAGGCTTTGCGGCAATAGTGGTGATCAAGGAGCTGATTTCTAATAGTAGGGCGACCTATCACAGCTAGATTTCTTCAAATTTGGATAAGCAAGCAAACAGTTAGAGCTAAAAACAGGTCAGAACAGATTGTAGGGCAGCAAGTCATTGGCGTAAGTCTTTGAAAACTTATTCTACTGAAAAGCAAAGCCTACAAAATTTGTAACAGGGTCTTGTTGACCAACAAGGAGGCTTCACACTAATTTTTAAAATCTTCGGAGGCAGTGGCTAGATCTTTACCTGTCAACATGGTTCCTCAAGAATCTTCTCATCCTTTGCAACTCCCGGATTTCAATCCTCTTGCTCGACGTGGAGTAAAGTGTCCTGCTTCCCCTTCAGAGCATCCTTCTAGTGCTTCCCCTTCATGCGCGCATCGTGAAGCCCACCACGATGTTGTGGATTCCTTACTTGTTTCCTCTGGCTAGGTGGTGCCATATTGTCTGCCCCATCTTCACCACCAGCTTTCTTCCTCTCTTTCAGTTTCTCAGCTTTCTCCTTCTTCCTCTTCTCACCCCCGTGTTCCATGTGCAGGCTGTGGTCGCCTTTATGTGCAAGGTGTCGGTCTTTCTCGCCATCATAATGCTTGCTCTGCTTTTCATCAACAGCTCGCATTAACCAATGTTGACCTTGCACCTCATCCTGCTCCCACTTCGCCACCTGACTCGGCTTGGACCTGGATTCGCTCCCTTGATATTTTGACCACTTTTCACTTGGGTTTTCCTTGTCCTCGTCCTTATGCACACATTCCCTTTGCCTCGCGCTTGGACATCCAGAGAGCTTCGTCCTTACCTTTGTCTCATCTGGCTTCCAACCCTCCTGATATTGCAGGTTGGCATGTCTTTTTGCTTTTTCCTCTCTGGTGTTTGCCTCTGCCTCCTCGGGGTGGTGATGCTGGTCATAGGGAAACTCGCAATAGGATTCGTCGCTTTATGTCAGGAGATTGGGAAAATTTGCAAGGAGAGTATTTCCTTTGCTGTCATGCGCTTGCTGCTTAGCGGGATTCGACTTTGGATGGTGTTTCTATACCCCCTGTTCATCGTCGATTGCGTCGCTGTGGTTTACTTGAGCAAGTGGGTGAATATTCTCGTGCAGCTCGTGCTCTAGCTCCTACAAGTCCAGCTACTCCTTCTGCTGCCACCCTTTAGGCTTTGGAGCTTCTTCATCCAACGACAAATGACTCCCTTCCCTCTTTTGTTGAGGACTTCGAACCTGATTCCGATTTGGAGCTCTCGGAATCTCATTTTCTTAATGCTTTTCTACGCAGCCCTCATCTGTCAACTGGGGGTCCTTCTGGTATGGTTTTCAAGCATCTTCGTGACTGTTTTTCTCCTGATGACTCTGCTAGCGGGTTTGGTTTGCCCTTTCAAGTTTGCTCTTTCGTAGCATGTGGTCGTATTCCTCTTTCTATTGCTCGTATTCTTGGTGATGCTCGTTTGATAGCCTTGGATAAGCCTGGCGGTGGAGTGCGTCCCATTGCTGTTGGAGAGGTTTTATACAGATTGGTTTCTAGGGCTCTTGGTTTTCAGCTTTGTGACAGTTTTCATGACCACCTATCTCCTCATCAGTTTGGTTGTGCTACTCCTGGTGGTTGCGAGACAGTCATACATGCTTTGCGTGCTACCTTGGATCTTCATCCAGATTGGATTGTCCTTCAAGTGGATGTTAAAAATGCTTTTAATTCTGTTTCCCGAGGGGCCATTTTCCAAGAACTTCGTGCGGCTCACGGTCCTCTCGCTCAGCTCATCCCATTTGTTCGCTCTTTTTATTCCATGGATGCGCCTCTATATTTCAGTCATGCTTCTCGCTTAGGTGATGTTTCGGTTATCTCGTCTGCTGATGGTATTAGACAAGGTGATCCCTTGGGTGGTGTTCTTTTTGCTTTGGCGCACTTTCGGGCATTGCATGCTTCTTCTGCTGCTTTTCCTTCTTGTTTGTTTCCCTCTATTGCTGATGACACGCATATTGTGGGACCTGCTAATGATGTCTTTCCGGCTTTCCTACATTTCTCTCAGCAAATTTTGGCTTTGGGCCTCACTGTCAATCCCTCTAAGTGCGTTGCTTGGTGTCCTTAGGGCCTCCTTCCTGAGCTCCCTTTACCTACAGGTTTCAATACTCCGGTTGATGGGATTCGAGCACTTGGTATTCCTATAGGTTTCGCGGATTTTGTGGCTTCCTCTTTGCGGGACACTGTGGGCGCACATCTTCGTCACGCTGATTTGCTACCAAAGCTTGGCAATGCTCAAGTTGCTCTAAGGATTCTCACTCAATGCTTCGCTCAACGACCAAGTTATATTCTACGGTGTGTTCCTCCCTCTCTTGATGTTTTGGCTTTGCTACAGGATTTCGATAATACTTTATCAGATATTCTGGGTCGTTTGATGGGTTCAAAATCCTTTCGTATTTCCAATGGTCAGTTCGTTAAGCGACAAGTCTCTCTTCCCACTTCGTCCGGAGGTGTTGGTCTTTCTTGCACAGCTTCTACTGCTCCAGCTGCTTTTATGGGAAGTTGGGCCCTTGTTGCCTCTACACTTATATCTCGGTTTCAGCATGACAACAAGTCCATTCTTCTTGATTCAATAACTCATGTGGAAACAGACATTCTTCCTTTCCAACAACATCTTCGAGCGGCCAAGGATCTCATCCCTCCACCTGTGCGAGCTTTTTTGCCTCCCTTTAAGACTTTGCTTAGCCATCAGCGTGCTCATTTTCAGAAGTATCTTTTGGAGCGCTTCCACTCACATGCTTTCACTCAGCTTCTCAGTGATTCACCTTCCGATAAGAATCGGGCTCGCCTTTTGTCTTGTGCAGGCCTGGGTGCTGGTGCTTCGCTTGTTGTGTGCCTTGTTGTTCCACACTTGCGCCTCTTCAGAGTTGTCTCTCACCGCTCTTCAGGTTAGGTTGGGTCTCCCTCATCCAGTGCTGGTAGGTTTGACAAAATGTTCTTGTGGTCACCGTGTTGATCCTATTGGCACTCATCTCATGCGTTGGCCTTCTGGCGGAGAGCGCACTGCAACTCATGATTCCATTCGTGACATATTGGCATCTATTGCACATGAGTGCGGCTTTCATGTTGTCCGGGAGCAGACCCACATCTTGCCTGTGTCTGATTCACAGTCGCCTCGGTGTTGAGTTGATCTTGTTCTTTCGCGCGAGGGGATTCGCACGCTTGGGGATGTTGTTGTTACTGATCCTTTGCGGCCTGACCTCCTTCGCCGTGCTTCAACTACTCAGGGTGCCGCTGCTTCTCATGCAGCTCTAGATAGAGAGCGAGATTATTCACGTCGCACTCCTGGAGAAGTCTTTATTCCTTTTGCTTTGGAAACATATGGGTGTCTGCATAAGAAATTCGATGATTTTCTATCATCTTGTGCAGGTTTTGCAGCGAAACTCCAAGGACGTGGTGCCTCACCTTTATCTATCATTACGGCTTATTATCGTCAACGAGTTTCTATGACTTTACAACGCACTCAGGCACTTGCAATACTTCGTGCCGTAGTTGCAGGAACGGCTGCTTCACGACTTCCTGCACTACCTAAACTTCCAACTGTCTTAACTAGCAACTTACACCAAGCAGTAGGCTTTATGTAGATACTCTGCGAGATTGTTGCTTTGTTGTAGTTGTACAGTATCTCAATTCGCCTTATGGCCTTTACGCTTTCAGCATTGATGGGTTTTCCCATCTTTTATTAATAAAAAGAGGAAGTTTCTTCTGTGGCATGGGACACGTATGCTATTTGCAAGGCTTAGGGATGGAGCGGACCCAGGCTTAGAGGGTAGCTCTTGGATGGAGAGCTTATGGCCGTTTGCTAGTAACCGTTATGGAGGTCTAGAGCTTGCATGCTAAATCACGAAGATGGCACATAGGAACAAAGGCCTGGTAGGATTTGGATCTTAATTTCGGGATGGTTTCACTTGGAATCAGAGCCAACTTCGTTACCTTTGTGAAGGATCAATAGAGCTTAGCAATTTGTGTTTGCATGCTACGATTTGGTTGATTCAAGCTAGGATTCAATGGGATCTGAGACTTGAATTTCAAAGACCCATTGATTGGAGCTAGATTCAGTATTTGCGTGCATGATGGAATTGTGTGATGGCCTTGGTAAGCTTGCTGGTAGTTTACTGAATTGTAGAAAGGGAAGAGATAGCTTCATGCAGATAGTGTTCTTGAGCACCAATGTGAATTTAATGCATGATATGCTTGAATACTTTATCATTATGAAACACAATGTCTCGCTAAACTCATATTCAGAAGATTTGTTCTATGCATGTTGATTTTTGGCAATCAATTGTAGCTTGCAAAAGCAATTGTTGATCATTTGAAATTTGATCAGAGTGATAAATTAAGAGCAAAGCATAATAGCTTGTGCTGTACTGCAGGATGGTTGATAGAATAGGCTGAGATCAGGTTATTGACCGTACGCATGATTTGATGTAGAAGTTTAAGCGACTGTTTTCATGGCTGCATCTGTACAATAACTTGATGGAGAGCTTCAAGCATGGTTGTTAGGTGCTGGACTGCTGATGATTCTGAGGCAAGGGCTTAGGTTGTTTCCAAGGCCAAGTAACTTGATGGCAAACCAACAAATCTGAGAGCCATCATACTTTGTACAGGTGTGCCTGAGTGTCAGTGCTACTGGATCATAGTGGATCTGAAATTAATCGCTTGTTGATGCATAGGATCCTATTGGCTTTCTCTCTAGCAAAAAGAGCCTTTGTCTGTCAGTTGTTCGTGTCAGCTTAGTTAAGCAGTTCTAGAAGTCTAAGCATTTGTGATATCAACCTTGCCTATCAGAAAAGTTCCAGTTGACAGTGTTGAGAACTCCTGAGGCTCCTGAGCCATAGGGACACTAATTCCTGTGGAATAAATGATTGTCCTTGGGAAATTGACTGTAGGTCGCACAAATACCTGCTATAAGCCTGTTCTACCCAGGTATGGCATGACCCTTTTAGCATAGTGCTGGTATGACAGTGATCAGTTTCATGACATCGATCAGTTTTAGACAATGGCAAGTTTCAGGCCAACGATCAATGATGAGGTATCCTAGTTACTGTAATTCCATGATGGCGATCAGTTTCAGGGTGATGGAGGTGGCCATGCAAGAGGTTACTTTGCAGGATTCACTGTGGTAGAGGTTCATCATGCATGAACAACTTGCATGAAGAATGTTTAATTGATCATTTTGTTTTAGCCGGCGAGCATGCAGCCATGAAGCAGATCATAAACCTGATGAGCATTTGTTTCTAATTGGTTGTGTGCTGCCATGACACACATTTGTCATTTGCCATTGAGAATTGACCTTGGTTGTTTATGATCTGTTGCAGCCTCCATTCTGATGTTTGCAGGAATATAGTCTCTAAGCGGTGTCTTGGTAGGTTGAGTGGTTTTCAACGGGTGATGGGCAGTAGCATGTAGGGTATAGGCATGTGCTTAACCTCGTTGCAAGACCATGGGTAGTAATTAGGGTTTGGGTTCAAGCAAGGCCTTGGGACCTAAGGACTATGGACTTCATGCCTTGCTAAAGGCATGGTTTTGTCCTATGCTTCAAAGCATATTTTTGAGCCCTTAGAAGATACTCAAGCCCACTCTTGACAGGGGTTTAGAGATTAGGCTAAAATATGTACAATGCTTTCCTGTAAAAGCCTGTCTTTTATACCTTCATAAACTTTCAATGCTTATCCCTTGGCATAGCCTTGGGAAAAATAGCTACAACTTGATGTTTTATTGCACAATAAATAATTAGTTTAATCTTCTTGTTATGAAATTTTTGTTTGACAAAATGAAATCGATTCTGGATATGCTTTGTCTTATAATGATATATGAGATTCAAATAGAGATTTATGAACTTAACTTGTCACGAAATAGAGCAATAGATAGAGGATGAAAAATATCCAAGTCATTAAGTAAAAGTCTAATCCAAATTGTCTCTTTAATAGCTCGAGTGGTTGCACCATATTTGGCTTCAGTTGAAGAGTGTGTGATAGACTTTTGATTTCTATTGTTCCAAAACATTGATCCTTGGGATAAAATAAAGAAATATTTGAAAGTTGATTTTTTGGAATCAATTTCATCTCCCCAGTCTAAATCAGTAGATCCGTGCAAAGTTAAATTAGCTTCATGATTGCCATTGTAATATAGAATTTCATGGTTGGTAGCTTGAACATGGTTGAGGACTCTTTTCAGAGACTTCCAATGGATTAATCTTGCATTCTACATGTATTGGCTAATGTACTCACAGTGTAAGCTAGACTTGGTCTAGTACAAACCATATCATACATAAAAGGACCAATTAATGAATGATAAGCAATATTTTTCATCTTTTTTTTAGAGGTCGGAATACACATCTTTAGAAAGCTTTAAACCAAGCTCCAATGGAGAATCAAGGGGCTTACATTCATGCATAGATTTTTGTAAAATATTTTGTAACTACATTTTTTGACTTAGATAAATTTTCTTCATTAGGGCTCTTCTTGAACTCAAACATGGCTTCTTCCTTGCCTAAATGTGTTTGCTAATTAGGATTAATTAACTCACTAATTGTCCTATGTGGCACTTAACCCTAAGTTTGTCATGGGTGGAATCACACTTCAATAGGGTTCTCTCAAACCTAGTTTAATAAATCAAGGACAAATGATTTTAATCCAACATGACTTGAAATTTTCGAACAACTCAAATTTTTTTTCCTTAACTAGGTATGAAATAAATGGAAGCCCAATATTTTTTTGGGCTCCCGTTTGAAAAACAAAATAAAAAGAAGAAACTTGGAAAAAGGGGGGAAGGGGGAGGGGTTTCATCTTCCCTCCCTTCCCAAGTTTTTTTTTTTTTAATTTTTTGAAAATAGGAGCCCAAAGAAATATTGGGCCCCCATTTGTCTTATACCAAACTTTAAAAAAAAAGCTTTTGAAGTGTTTGAAAAAATACATATATTTTTATTTGAAATTTGAAGTTGAGTACATTTTCAATAATATGGGTCAAGGAAGTAGAGTTAGAGGAGGGTTAGTAGGTGAGTTAGCATTCGGAGATCTAATCTACACCATTGGATGTGCCATGTCATATGGACCATTCCATCTCAATTGTCACTCTCTTATTGGTACACATGTCATCATTAACACTAATTATGATTAGTGAAGTGGCCTCTTTTTAGTCCAAAAAGGGCCCTAACGTGGATCTATCTTTGAAAATTTAATGAGCAAGCCCCAAATATGACATGTCAAATTCTTTTGACAATTGAAATATAATCTTACATGATAAAAAATTTGAATAATTGTTTAGAAGTAGTGCATGATTTACATACAAAACAATAATCATGTAAGAAGAGTCTTCAAACATCTTGTAGACATTTCCATTTGTCAAATGGATTAGATAAAAAGGTTAGAAGCTTTATGAGCTTGATTTTTAGAAAATCTACTTCTTGTACACACTTGTAAGTGGAAGAGGATTTGCATATGTCAAGATCATTCACCAATTTATCTTCATACATGTATGTTAGGTTTCTTATATATAAAAGATGTCTTAGCCTCTAATGACATTGAGAGTTTGTGTTTCTAGATGAGGTCTAAGAAGTCATGGCTTTAGCCTTGTATGAAGAAGCATAACAGAGTTAATAAAAATAACCATTTCTCATGCCTTTGAGAAGAGCATGATTTCTATTATCTAAAATTTGACATTCTTTGTTAGTGTATTCAATTGTATGGCTTAAGTCAACAATCATGCTGATAGAGAATAAGTTTTTGGACAAAAGAACTTAAAGCACATTAGTAATAAGTTTTTGAATACCATTTTGCAAAGAAATTTTCATAATAACTTGGCCTTCATTTTGTAAGAGCTTGAGTTTAAAAAATAGATAGATTTGTTATGATGTGAAACAATGTAGTTAAAACAAATTCTCTTGGAAGTCATATGTTGGGTAGCTCCAAAAATGGGGTATCAACGTACCGACAAGCTTCATTAGAAAATAATAAAGCTTCAACCATAAGTAGCTTTGATTTTTGGATGTAGAAGAGGGGCCTTGACAATCAGTTGCTATAAAATGATATTGCTATTGCCTTTTGCTATCATTGAATGCTTTAGTAGACCATAATCACAAGATGAAGATACATATCTTAGAATCCTCTTGGCCATCTTCCAATGATGGATCTTAGGATCTTGCATAAATTGACTCGATTTGTGCACACAAAAACTATGGTTCTATAATCTTTAACTTCATGGCCAAGTCTTTTACAATATTTACATAAGAAGTTGCAAGTGGATGGAGTTGAAGTAGGCTTTGTAGTAAAATCTTGTCTCTGTTGCATATTGTTGACATGAGAAGAAGATTAAGCATTCTTGGAATTCTTCGTGCGGTGCTTCTTCTTAGAGAATAAAACAATATTGTCAAAATTTGAGTTGTTTGCCTTCTTTCGAGGTTTTTTTTTTTTGAGAAGCATGGAGGTCACCTTCTGCACTAGTGCCCATTTTGGACTCAAACAAGGCCTCTTCACTAATTATAATTAGTGTTAATGATGACATGTGTACCAATAACAAAGTGACAATTGAGATGGAATGGTCCATATGACATGGAACATCCAATGGTCTAAATTAGATCTCCAAATTCTAACCCACCACTAATTCTCCTCTAACTCTACTTCCTCAACCTATATTAATGATGATATGACATGGCTCCAATTAAATTTAAATAAAAATGTGACTATTTTTTCAAGGCCTTCAAAAGCCTCTTTCATTAACTTGGAATGCCGAAATGGGGGCCCAATATTTTCTTGGGCCCCCATATTGAAAAAAAAAAATTCACCAAAAAATGGAGGGAGGGGGATTGGGATACATACTAAATTGGTATTCAGTCAAAATTTTGGATCATTCTCGATTTTTGAGCATCACACACATGAAAGGAACCTATGTGACCCTCAAACCACCTAAGAATTGATTAGAATGAATGCACTAAGCTTGAAATCCAATCGAGTCTATAAATTGCTTCAAAAAAATGAATAAGAACATGAAAACTTGCTAATTGGAATGGAACTTGGTGAACGTTGTTGAAAAATCAAAGAAATCGAGATGATATCGGATTAGTAGAGCTCTGATAGAAACAGATGCTCTGAAACCATGTCAGAAATCAGTGGGAATGAGCGGAAGCCGGGAGTGAGCTTGGTGCGTGGATCGAAAGCACCACAGTTAGCAACAGAATGTTTAAAATGAAGGAATAAAGAATGTGCAATGGAACAACAACTGAGTGGAGACAAGATGTACTCCGATTAACATCGACAAGGAGTACAATCACATGAAGTGAACTTCAGCTCGCTACAGAATGAGAACTCTGATCGTTGTGTGATAACACATGCAACGGAACTATCTGAATGAATTGATAGAAACAATTATCAGATGTTTATGGATATCAGAAGATTATCAGAATCCTTGAAGAAGTTTTTTGATGAAGATACTTATCTTGATATACTCAAAATATCTACAACTACTTCTTCTACAGTTATTACAACCGCCTCATAACTATAACTATATGTAGGCGGACTGTCAACGCGAAGTCGTTGGGTTGACAAAGTATCGAACTTTACAAAGTATCTAAAAAATATACAAAGGATTGATTTTACATTGGGTCAAAAATATAGTTAGGGTCAGATTTTTTAGGATCGGAAAAATTAGACCTGATTCGACTCGATCCAGGGTCGAAGATGCCCAGATAATTTTGCCTCGATCTGATCCGATCCAGGGTTGGAAAATCTCTATTTGCTAGGCTTGACACTGGGTTGGAAAAATCCGATACTGGATTTTTTGATCTTCTAAAAAACTCAAGCCTTCCGTTTTCTAGGTTTTGTAAAGTTTTTAGGATGCTTATTAATAAATGAGGTTTGAGCATCGAATTCCAACACTCCCCCTTAATGTTCATCCTGCAATGCTTTGATATTCAGATTTAACATATCGTTAAATTTGAGCTGGTGCTCTTTTGCCAGAGCCGTTGTGAAGTAATCTGCTGCTATCAGGTTTGTCCTACTAGGTCGAATTTTGTACTCCATGACAACAATTGGCTGGAACTTTATCAGGCCTTTTGAACTCCAGTGCTAACTTGCATTTTAGATCCTTCATCAAATTTAGATTGATACAGAATAGTAGAGTATCATCTATGTAGAGTGTGTAGTTCATAAGAAATCCGATACAGACTTGAAATGAAAATGAGTTTGTCGAGTTTGGAATGGGTACCATTCTTGTTTAGAAATGCAGATTAGTTGTCTTTTGCTGCTTCGCACTGGTCAACATCAGTAATTGACTTTGTGTCAGAATTTGTGTTTGATTCCTGCACGAAGTAGCAGGCTGGATCATCCCTAAATAGATCTGGAAGCTATTTGGGTCGATTTGATCTTTGAAATTCGATCCTCTGATGTGCTTCGGTCCATTGAAATTCTGACTCTTTTTTTGAGTCAATATCGATTTTTTGACTGTTTGAATCGGAAATCTGTTGTTCAATACTTGGTTTGGAATTTGCTGCAGCTTTTTCTTTGTGGTCAAAAAATTGGTTTTTCATAAAACTGACATTTCTGCTCATGAATGTTTTCTGAGTGTCCAGGTTGTAGAGCTTGTATGCCTTCTGATCTAAAGAGTAGCCAATAAAGATTGATTTGTTGTTGTTCGACCCTTGAATCGGATTTTGACTGGTCGACCCTGGGGTCAGATTTTGACTATTCGATCCTTGGGTCGGATTTTTCTGTAGATCAGCAGAGATTTGATTAAAAGCTTTGCATCCAAACACTCTAATATTTTTGATTGATGGCTTTATCATGTCCACACCTGATAAGGTGTCTTGCCATTCAAGGCCGTTGTAATGGATCAGTTTTGTAGATAGGCTACTATAGTAACAACTCTTGCCCAGAATTTCTTTGGAAGAGAGGCATGGGCCAGCATGCTCTTGGCACTTGCAATGAGTGTCTGATTCTTCCTTTGAGCTACACCATTGGACTGAGGTGAGTAGCTGGTTGTATGTTGTAGTTGTATTTTGTTGGCCTTGCAATATACTTTGAACTCATAAATATCCCCCTCCATCAAAGCGTAGAGCTTTGATTTTTCTTTGGATCAAATTTTTTGTCGATGCTTTGAACTGCTTGAAGAATTTGAAGGTATCGGATTTTTCCTTCAAGAAATAAGTTGCA
The DNA here is from genome assembly GCA_029204225.1 of Diphasiastrum complanatum. NCBI lineage: Eukaryota > Viridiplantae > Streptophyta > Lycopodiopsida > Lycopodiales > Lycopodiaceae > Diphasiastrum > Diphasiastrum complanatum. Next base: position 19,044,952 of record CM055105.1, read on the forward strand.
GTCCTCCGAGAGAAGTCATCAATAAAAGTCAATAAGTAGACAGCTCCTCCTGTGGAAATAGTATGAATAGGGCCACAAATGTCCATTTGTACAAGATCCAGCAAATTTCTAGAAGTGTGGACTATATCAGAAATTGTAGGACTTCTAGCATGCTTGTTGATTATACAGCTTTTGCATGAGTATTGGATTTGCTAGTTGAAGGCAGATCTTGTACTAGACTCTGTTTGGACATTTGTTGAATACTATTACAATTGTGATGGCCTAATCTGAAATGCAAAAGCATATCAACTGATTCAAAAGTGGAAGTGTAGAGAGCTTGACAATTAGAAGAATTGTAGTAGCTCATTTTATAAAGATTGCCACTCCTTCCAAAAGCTAGAACTTTTCGGGATTTGTCAAAAATGGTGCAACCTTGTGTGTCGAATTCGACCTTCCAACCCAAATCTGTGATTTTGCTAACTGAGAGCAAATTTTTGGTCAGATTTGGAACGTGAAGAACGTTGGTCAGCAACTTGACTTCACCACTCTGAAATTCGACCCTGACTGTTTCTTCACCCTCAATAGTATGTTTTGAGTTGTTACCAAGTTGTACAATTTGAGAGTGGATGTATGATTGATAGTCTTTGAACTAATCCTTGTGGTGAGTCATATGTTGAGTTGCTCCCGAGTCTAGGTACCAAGAATCGATATCTTGATTTTTCCCAGCCTTGGTCAAGAAGGCTGCTTCATCTTCATTTTGATGCTGGATCGAAAAACTGGCTAAAGCAGAATTTGCTTTTTGTTGGAACTGCCTCTTCTTCTCATTGTTGAATTTTAAAGTTCTGCAGTCCTTGATAAGATGGCCAATTTTCTTAACAGTATCTACAGAATAGGCTCTACTTTGGCTGGAATGATGAAGACTCAAAATTCGACCCAAAGGAAAAATTTGATTCAGGGTAAAAATCCGATCCAAACTGCATGTTGCTCCTTTTGTCAGGATATTCTGACCGTGTAAATCTGTTTGATCTAAACTTCTGATTTTTGGAATATAGAAGTTGAGATCTGACCCTGAGCTTGAGGAGGTTGCAGAGTTTCTAACTTCCTCCTGTAGAAGCATCAAGATTAATCTTGAAAGAGTGAGGTGCTCCTGGGTTGAAATTGCCAAGACCCAATTTTCATAGGCTTCAGGAAGCCTCGATAGTAAAGTGGAGACAAAATGTACTCTAATTAATATCCACAAGGAGTACAATCGCATAAAGTAAAAACTTTTCACTTCAGCTGGCTACATAATGAGAACTTTGATCGTTGTGTGTGATAACTAACACATGCAATGAAACTATCTGAATGAATTGATAGAAACAATTATCAAATGTTTTTGGATATCAACAGAATCCTTGAAAAAGTTTTTTGATGAAGATACTTACCTTGATATACTCAAAATATCTACAACTACTTCTACAGTTATCATACCGCATCATAACTATAACTATATGTACAATGTAGGTGGACTGTCAACGCGAAGTCGTTGGGTTGGATTTTAGACCGACAGTATCGAACTTTACAAAGTATCAAAAAAATATACAAAGGATTGATTTTACACTGTGGGTCACATGTGCATGTCACACATGTGCATGGTACAGTACTATTGTCAAGTTCAAATCTACTCAATAGACACAAGCATGTATTGCACTTGCAAGAGCAAAATTGCCAAAATCACCATCAATCTCATTATCTCAAAAGTGTATATACAAAATAGCTCCAACTCCATAATCTAATAAGCTTGGATCTTGGATCAAGTCTAGATGCCCTTAGTGTAGACCCTAACCCTAGCATTCAATGTCTTGGATCAAGCAAATTATCCTCATGATGCCTCAAGTTAAAGTAGGCCAAATTTGGAGGTGACCAGCCTCATCAAAATCCCCATAATCTAGGAGCATAATTCTTGGCCTTGACATGATCATAATCTTTGGCCATGAATGGTGTTTTGATTTAACATAATCTAGTCTTGATTATGTACATCTGGTGGGAACACTTGGCTATCCCTCATGATGCCATGTGGCATAGTTCTAACTACTAGAGTTTTAACATTTTCACAAATGGTTAGTTGTGCAATCTAATTCTTCCACTTTTATGAACTTATCAAATCACTCTACTTGCTCATCCATTAGCAACACGTTTGACAAAGTGTTCTTTAGGCATAAATTGATTCTCACAACACCCATCTACGATGTTCTTTTGAAGGTGAGCATATTGTGCTACATGAATCTACTCGTAATTGGCTTCTATTGCATATGATAGTGGTTATCATGTTGTTCAGGAATGGACATGCACCTTCCCACAAGTTAGTTTAAATTCAAGGCACATTGAGCAGATCTTGTTTTTTTCACAAAAGGGAATTGGATGCCTTCGCATCGTTCACAATCAATTTCAATTTTATAACGTGTTGTGGTTGGATCAGCCACTTTGCAGTTACCCGCTTAACCTTATGTTAAGCGGGTAACTGCTTACGCTTATCTTTATACATCTAGATGTTGATTTGATTTAGGCGGTAAAATTTGAATGACTTACGCTTATCTTTATACATCTAGCCTTTTGGATGATACAAATATCCTACCTATTTTATGATCTTGTTTTCATTCATTGGGCACTCCTTATTCCAATACCATGTGCCCTAGAGGAATGGCATTTGTTGTTAGCTTCGAATATTCTTTCAAGAATCTCTTTCCAATATTCAAATTTATTGATACACATGAATAGTTTATGATGAGCCTTGCAAGACACACAATGAAATTTATCATGGGTTTAAGATTGAAGGTATCAACACGAAACACAATAGAGGTTGGCCCATATTCCAAAATATTCTATGTGAGGAACCACAAATGTAGATAATGAGGATTGCTAAAAATTTATCTAATGAATAGGAACATTATCATTGAGATTAGAGAAAGACAAGTGTTGAATGTTTCTAGAGTTTGTAATAAATCATAATTGTCAAACTTCCCATGAGACTCTCTCTCTCTCTCTCTCTCTCTCTCTCTCTCTCTCTCTCTCTCTCCCCCCTTCCTTTCAATTATTAAAGAGTGGGCATCAAACTGCCACAACTATCAATGGTACAATATTCTGGACTACTATTCCAAAAACTCAAACCTTTATCAAGTAAATGACTTTCTTTTGGCTCGATACAACGAATTGCAACATTCTAAACTGATGAAACGCTGAGATCTTTGTACAGCTATGTTCAAATAGTAAAATGCACCTATCATTCATGACGAAAAGGCAAGCAAATCAAATCACTGAAGTGAAGAGGCTTTGTGGTACCAATAAAGAATCTCAAAATTGCTTTTCTCCAAAACTGTCAGCCAAAACATTTGTGGGTTTGAGAGGCCGTTAATGCACATCATTTCTGACAAGGTATTAGTCAAACACGATCTGCATCATCCAAAACACAATATTACTTTGCAATTTGCATGAGAATGCTCAAGATAAAGGTGCACACATATAGTATGCCTCTCAAATTGAATTATATTTTTGAACCGAATTGAATTGCTATACAACTCTATCAGATATTTTGTTTTTGTTAAAGTAAGGAGAGCAGGATCATTTGAAGCCGATTCTCCTCTTTAGTGAGTGCTGGAGTTTGAGTTTGTAACGATAAAGAAACAGGTTCGTTTGTAGCCAGTTGTGTTCTTTTAAGGCATGCTCGCGGTTGCCGCTGTGTACCCCGTTCGGTTTACCTCCCATGTTTCTCGTGGGGCAACACCATTATGCAGAGGAACGTAGTCCTGATTGCAAGAAATCGGATCAAATGAATGGCATAAGAGTTCATATTCCTTATGTTGCTTCAATCTTTAGTTATTCACTGCAACACAGCTGACGTATTCTAAAATTGCCCACAACTGACTAATGTACTTGGAGTAATACAAGATGCCAGAAAAGTACCTCTAACTTGCAAATGAGTTCATTGGCAGAAGAAGCTGAAACTACGATCTGTCGAAAGCCAGAATGGATGAAACCCTCTTCACAGCCTTTATCAAACAAGCTTAGAAGAGGGTTGTAATATCCGTCAACATTCAATAAACCAACCTGCATCAATAAAACTTAATCAAGCAACCTCGTATTTTGAAAGCAAAATTTTGAGTAAGACTCGTTGATCTAGTAACACTAGTCCAGAAAGGATAAAGAGGTGCTCAGATACGGTTCCAAGCCTTGCTAATCTTCTAAAATAACTACAAGGTTTACTCTTCTGTGGTTGGCATTTACCGGCTTATTATGAATTCCAAGTTGTGACCAAGTTATCATCTCCAATAACTCCTCCAATGTTCCATAACCACCTGAATATAAACAGAGCCAAACATGAAAACCTCAATTGAATGCAGTTTAAAAAGAACGGCCAAACACTTCACAACTTTTCTAAAATGACTCCAATGTCTGCCAGCTTCCCTGTTCTAGAGTGTGCTTACATCACCTGGAAGAGCAACGAAAGCGTCAGCTTGACGTGCCATCTCAGCCTTTCTTTGATGCATATCTGAAACAGCAAGTACTTCCCCGACAGATTGCCCAGTTATCTGGACATATGATAAGAGATATAAGCATTATGAAAGTTGAGGTTAGATTCATACGATAGGATAGAACACAAAAGGTTTAGGTGGGCAATCAGAAAAACCAACGTTCAGAGAAACGAATGTTACGAAGGACAAAAATACACCAGCCCAAGTTGCTCATACCTCACGAGGCATAAGGGCTTTAGGGATTACCCTAGCAGACATCCAACAACCAAAGCAGAAGACCAAGTTAGGTACAACCAAATGGAAGCAAATTACCTTTCAATTTTCGCATATTAGAAAAAAAGTACTAATACTAGCAAAGTAAAGTCAGCTATAATCAGTAGCATATTTTATTCTATACGTTCATGAGATCTTGAGCTTGTGATATAGTGTTAAGCATATAAAAGAATGAATATCGAAATTTTCTGATGTCAGTGAAAAGGAAAAGTTTATTTATAATGGTGCCTCTGAATCTTAAACACCTATCCACAAAACTGAGAAGAATGCTGTATTATGGTTGTAGCTGGCGCAACTTTCATCTCAATACTAGACTTTTCACCCCTGACCAATTGTCTTCCATTTATGCTACTAAAGTCTAAGACTGTGCAAAACTTTAAGTACATCAATCTAGAAGTGAGATAAATATGAGCTTTGTGCATAGCATATGTTTTCTGAAGACCGGAACTTTTCAGATAAGCGGGAACTAACAACATTGAGCAAGACAGCTAGGATCATCATGCACTATCAAACTTTGAATGCTGCTCACCCAGTGACATGGCAGCCACCTTCATCAACTTGTCTTGCAATTAGTCCCATCAGCCCGACGCTCCCACCTCCATATACAAGGTCGATCTTCCGTTGGACCTGCAGTTTTTAAGCGTTTATAGATGAAATGATAAATCACATAACCAAAGTTGGCTATAGGTGTAGCCTGTCGGTATGCCGTTTTTTAGTAAACGCTAGAACAAGCAGCTTTTTAGTCAGCTCAAATCAACCAAGCCGTATCCAGTAAATTTCCAACAAAAAACATGTCATTTTATTCCGGTTAGCTAGCCCGATTTTCTAGAAAGATCAGTAAATATACAAAATGTTCTAGCTTCAAGTAGTCCTCGCTCCCTTGGTCTTTAAGAGTAAGAAGGTCTTTAGTAATATGCACAAATACCACTGCAAGTAGAAGAAAAACAGCACTTAATTTTTGCAGAGAGAGAATCAGAGAAGTTAGACTATTAACCATACGCAAACTCAAGAATGCGACCCTTATCCTAAGTGAATGGCTCGATAAGAATCTTAGTACACCGTAGCTTTTTGCTTGGAATCATTGAGATTAGAAGTAGAAAAACAGACACGAAACAAGGAAAAGCCAAAATCTTTGTACATACGATGGTGTTTATAGTTGGCCCAGACAAGCCAAAATCTTTGTACATACGATGGTGTTTATAGTTGGCCCAGAACTGTCTAAAAGAAGCAGTACATATGATTTTTCCGTCGAAGTGCAATGCGTTTTAGTACCTGCTACCAACAAATGATACAAGAGGTACTGGCGATAAGAATCGAGGAACTCAAACAGCACATGGACTACCAGAGAAAAACGTCTTTCAGATCGGTCTTTGAAACAGTAGCTCCAAAGAATGCTACTTAATTGCAGAAAAATAATAGGCCAACTCCTTGCAAGATGATATGTTCCTAAGACCGAGGTAGTCTAAACAGTCAAGTCTTCTGGCGTTCAATTTAAGAATACACATTCTGAAGTTAAGCCACCGATAATGGTACCTCTGGCACTGGTGTATTAGATTGGCTAAAGGCAGAAACAATGCTGCAGCTTTCAAGCGTCATAGTTACAAGCCTAAAACAGCCTGAATATCAACATAAGACTTGACGCTTCGGACTGATTTGGCAATTAAGAAAACCATCAAATAATAGTTGTCATGTTGCTTTTGTAAGAGCAAGTAATGATCCCCATAAAAATACAGATGCTTGCAGTCGTAAACGACCTTATGTATTGAACTATAAGCATCACGTCTTGTAAGATGTCCGTGCTGGATAAGTTAAATTTCATGAAGCTGCATATCCACTGGAAGTGATAAGGAAAGATTGACGTCTCATAATATGTTGCTCATATCTTAGTGATCTTATTATACGCAAACTAGCTGTAACCGTTAGTAATGTGTACGCTAGAACAAGCACAATATTAAACATCTCAAACGTGATTACTCCATGAACGTTTTGAATTTAACAAGGAAACTAGGCGCAGACGGAATTAGCACAAACCAAAGAGACAAACGTGGCAAGCATCCTCCTTACGAAACTGATTTTCAGCAAATTTCAGGGTGTAAGAAAGTAAATGGCGTTAAACTTTCCGAGTTCTTCACTGAGAATAAGCCATCAAAAGCTTACATTGATGACAGTGAGCGCTGTTATACACAAGCAATCAGGATAGCTTCAAGATTGGTTGACACTAAAATTTCAACTGAGTAACTACTTTTCCTTCGTTTATCGAACCATTAAACAGCGAAGCGACTGCGAATTGAACAGCAGGAAGCCGAAATGGCCGCATATCGCAACCGGCAAAGCAAAATCACGATCAACACACATGACACACACACAGCATCGAACAGCTATGAAACAAATCTCAATTCCTGGGCAGGCCAATAACGGCCAGCTGCAATGAGGCCAGACCCACCGGACTAGACAATGAACAAGAAAAAGACAGAGGACGCAAATCCATACCATCTCACGACCAAGATCCAGCGCCGCGTCACTGTAGCTTCTCTTCTTGCCACTGTTGCTTCCACAGAACACACAGATTCTCTTGAATCGCGACGCTTTCTTCTCTCCTGTCTCCATCTCTCCCCCTCCTCTTCCTCCTTTACTTCTCCTGTTCCTCCTCTCCCTTTTTGTTCTCGCTCCCCTCCAGGCTTCCCCCCCCTCTCTCTCTCTCTCTTTTTCTCTTTATTTTTTTGTCTCTCTCTTCTTTGTTTTCTGTTTCTGTTTGTGTTTGTGTTTCTATTTCTATTTCTATTGTCTCGCTTTTTATTAAGCGGGGCCCATGATGGAATAAAGGCAGGTAGGGGGCCCCCAGCCCAGGGCCAGGCCCGAGCCCGAGCCTCGCCGGCCCCATTTCCGGGCACGTTCCTCCGGCCCAGCCCCTGGCCGGCGCCACTTCTCGTTTCCCCTTCACCCCTGCGCACAACCTCCCCACAAACACGACCCTCCACCGCATCCCCTCCATCAAATCTCGCCCACATCCGTCCCGATGCCACCACGCCGTCCTCATCCCCTTGCATTTCCTCCATACACGTGGCCTCCCCGCAAAATCTCGTCCATCGGACGGTGGAGTCTCGAATGGCTAGGCCGACGCAGGGGAGGCCTGCAACGACACCTACAGGCTACAAGTACTGGATACGCCGCTCAAACGTCCAGCGTGGCGACGCGCGCCTGCCTGAGCTGTCGCTGTTACTTCCCAGCTGGCGCCGACACGTGGAAGCTCGCGGCTCTCTGCACAGACACGTGGAAGCGCGCAGCCCTGCGCCGCCGGTCAGACCAAAGCTGCTGGTGGCCTTCAGTTAGGAGTACCCTGCAGGGCTGCCCTTCAGCATCAAGGGAATCCCAGGGGCTAGGACCAGGACCAAGGACCATGGCCCAGGGGGGGAGGACCAGGACCAGGGGGCCAGGACCGTCAAACTGCCATGACAGGGACAGCCCCCCAAGGCCCAAGGGAGAGCACCCAAATGATTGGAATTTGGGCACATGTAAAAATGGTGCACTAGTCTTAGTATGGGGTACTAGGATTATAAAAATTATAACCCCGGCTTCTTAATTCCTCATAAACTAACCCCCATCATAACTATTTCTCTTCTACCCCAACCAACATAATTGCCCAGTCATTAAACAATTTCTCATTCTCTTCTACCCGGAGTGCTATAATTGTCCATTCATTAAACAATTTCAGATTATTGTTAATGACATTGAACTCCTATCACAACAGCCTACCCAAACCGCAATTCTCATTGTTTCATAAGTCATAATCATACCTCTAGTTTTTTGCACTTTCCCACCGTATTTGACAAAAGGCCATCCAAGTGCAATCTACATTGCTCAATACTTTAAAAAAATTGATAACTAGGTTGTTTTCCTAAATTTTGCATTATTGTGTCAGAAAAGGATACTTATTGTCAATGTGTCGGTGCATCACAAGCAAGAAAGAATGATGATCCCACGAAGCATTTAGGAAAGAGTGAAAATACAAGTCAAAGTCTTGTTGTTGAATAAGGATGAGCATTTGATGTGCAACTATAATGATCATGTTACCAAGAGGCATTACCAAGTTCTTCTTCGATTTTCAAGTTGTCACTTGATGTCAACTCGATTTTTGAGTTGATTTACACGTGACATTTGTGTTTAGGCAATAATAAGGTCTAACTTTTCATCAAAATTTTAGTTGTCTTTCACTTTTCATTCGTTAGCTTGCAGAGTCAATGGGAAGTTTGCACCAATTAGTTAGTCTTGAAGGTCACTTGATATCAACAATTTTTGAATTAATTTGCATGTAGCATTTGTCATATGGCAACAATAAGCTCTAATTCTGGTAGTATTTGAATTTTGATTCATTAGCTTATATAGGGAAGTTTGTACAAGAAGAGTTTTACCTATTATTATCTTGGAGCTTACTAGAGAACTTTGGTGAAGTAATTATTGATATTTTTTAATCTCTTTGTATTTGCTTATCACTTGCATTTTTACAATAGATGATAACAAGCTTTTAGTTCATCTTGGGAACAACAATAGCAAGGCAAGACAAAGTCTCTAAATAAAACTAGATGATCCATTATACACAACATTGATTTTTGGCCTTGCATCATGAAAGCAATACCATGTGATCAAGTGGTCAATTGAACTTTGTATGGTGTTAGTCAAAGTTAGAGAAAAGGCCTTGAAATATATTGTTTTGTTGAAGCCTTGAAATATTTCGGAATTTCTAAGAATTTGTGTTCTCTCATAGGCATTATTGATCCACTCAACCAAGAAGTGGTCTGTGATTAAGTTACAATGAGAGAGATGACGTTGATAACTAGAAACCAAGAAAATATACGAAGAATTCATGGGTGTTGCTGCATCCATCATCAAAGGGCAATTTTCGACCGAAGAAAAGAGCAAAGTTGACATACAAATCGTATTGGAAAGCAAAAATTTTGGAGTTTAAGACAACTCCCAGAGGTCATTCTTTATCAGACGTGTTAGTACAACATGTTTATATGCATTCAAAAATAAAAGTACAAGATATCAATCCTCATGATCATCGAATATGTAACTAAAAGTATATCAAAACATATGCACTTGACTGCAATCATAAGTGTTCTTTGATTGAAGCTCCTCAGATTACCATTTAAATTATTGAACGTTTTTCTTCTTTCAGATTTATATCCATCAAATATAAGTGAATGGGAGCCAGCACAATCACTTGCAGGAATATTGGATGTGATTCACTTTGATGTTGGAAAACTGCAATATAGAGAAAGAAGTCCAAAGGAGCTTGCAGATAGTGGTATATAATTTTATGAATCTTCATATATACCACAAATTGATGGGATTTTTGACAAGCTTGAACCAATTCCATTGCCAAGTTTTCAGAGTGATGAGTGGCCTATGTCTCTAATGAGATTTTGAGAGACATTGGTGCTTGTACTTTGGCCAAGAATGCTTGGGATACTCTCAAAACTCTTCACATCATAACTTGATTTGGTCACTTGCTGTCCGGAAAATCAGCGGTTCGCTATGAATCATTTTTTTTTTTTTTCAAAAACCACCTAATATGGGTATCAGTAGAGAGCGGAAAATTAGAGGATTGCAGATAGACAATTTTCCAGTGGATTTTGGTCCACCACAAGCAGTTAGGTGAAATGTTGATTTGTTGCATGAATCTGGGTGACAAATCTCTCTCTCTCTCTCTCTCTCTCTCTCTCTCTCTCTCTCTCTCTCTCTCTCTCTCTCTCTCTCTCTCTCTCTCTCTCTCTCTCTCTCTCTAGCGAGAAGTTGCATAGTTTTTCAAACGACCAATGAAAGTCATTTTTTTGTGTTTGTTGGAATTTGTTGTTGTATTTTGTGTCATTGTCAGGGAGCAGTTGCTATTATTTTTAGTTTGTTAGCATGTTTTTGATAGGTGGATGACATAGATGAAAGAACTAAAAATAGATAAATCCATACCTATTTCTGAGTGCATATGCATGTAGCCAAAAAGCGAAGAAGTGCTGGTCATGAATGCCTCAATTGATTCTACTATGTTTGTCACTTTGCTTCTATCCTTTGCTAGGACAGAATTGCTCTCAACTAGAACAACCATTAGTCCTCTTTTGGAAATCAGCAATAATCCTTCAGTTTTTTGGAAGTCAATATTCAATTCCTCAACAACTATAATGTGATTGAATGGTTAGATGGCTCACTCATCTAGCAACAATGGTAGGCTAGCTCTCCAAATATCTTGCAAGGAAAACTGGGTTCTAACTCACAGAGCAAAGATAATTAAGCACCCCATAGCCAAGATATCTCAAGCTTCCAATGGAGATAGTGAGTCAATGGCACTCTTCAAAGTTCATTTTGAGTTCTGATTTTCAACAGAAATGCCATCATACTGAGCACGCTTCACTAACTTTCTCTAGCTGATATTTCATTTTACATGTATCAGACAACGATAGATTACCCTTTATGGCTCGGTAGGGAGTACCAACAAGATAGCCATACTGGATCAATCAGTGAGAAAAAGTGGTAGCTCTACATCTTTGATGGTGGAGCTGGTTATGATCTTCATTCAAACCTCAAGAGCTCTTAGTCTCACACTATTTCACAAAGAGCATAACATTTAAATCTAAACCCTAAAATCTACAAAGAACATAATATTAAATCAAACTCTTCTATCTATATTTTCTTGCTCTCTCTCATGTCTCTCACACACATCCTTCTCTTCCTCTCTCATTCGCTCATGATTATAAATCACTAAGACACATATTTGTGTTTAACTACACAAAATGTACAATACAAGGAAGATAGTGTACAAGAAAAAGTTACAAAGAAAGAAATCTTAGTTGCACATAACAAAACAAAAGAATCGTACTTGGAATGAGACAAATGGAATTGATAGAGTTAAGAAGAAACACCAAAAGCCGATCTCCAACAATCTCCTGCAAGAATAAAAAATAAGAAAACCCTAGAAAAATGACGCGGCTTTGAGAATTTGGTCACGGACGTCGGATTTTGACATCTGTATTATCCGTCGGAATCTGACGTTCGCTTTGTGCTTTTTTTTTTTTTTGCACGAACAGTTGACGTCATCCATTTAAAAAGTTGCAGTTTCCAAAATGGGATGTCGGATTCTGACATGTTTATTGGCCGTCGGAATCTGACGTCTGTAAAAAAAAAAATTCTGGCAAATTTTTTTTTTCGGCAATTTTTTTTTTGTGTCGAATTCCGACGGATTATGAAATTCTTTTGAATCCGTCGGAACCTTGTGTCGGAAATCGCACATTTTGTTGTTGTGCAAATAGAAACATATGAGTGTCTGGGTCCTCTCAAGGTCATTAGTCACCAACAGGCCTCGATGTGGAATAAAATCTAGGCGTGACCAATAATCTCAAATACTGGAGGCCCGATCTACCATATTAGGACTATTTCAGGTCCTTATCCGAATATGGCCGTAACAGGAACCCCCTCCTTGGGTCCTTCTACTTGTTATTCCCGTCAACTGGTACATGGCATCCACCTATGGGTGATCAGTCCACTTGGCATGCCTAGCCCCTGTGACCTATAAATACTGAATGACTCGTACGGTACCACCCCCATGCCCCACCAAAGACCTTGATCACCCCGACTACTTGCCGACTAGCATCTCGTCACTGGCAGCTAGGGTCTCGATGGTCAAGACACATCGCATCTCTGAAGCTTGTCAGGCGACCACACCGGGTCACTGCTCGTGACGCACCGGTCCCAACTTGGGACAGATGTCCTTCTCGGTCATCGGCCCTTGTCAATACTTGGCCTCAGGCCCTCTGGTGACCGGCGTGCCAAGGTCATGATAGAGTCGTAACTGGACTCTAACAAATTCAATGTCAATAGTTGTTTTATAAAGAAAGAAGATGAGATCTTCCATCCTTTGTGTGTGGTTGTGGATAGTAGAGTGGATTAGATTTCTTGCTTTCCTAGAGTGGATTATTTTTCATTTCTTGTTTGTGGATTAATCTAGGAATTCAGCATTCAGGTGAACTTAATAGGCTGGATCTGTGGTATGATTCTTGCATATCTCTGTACAATCCAGTTCTTGATGTTCTTGGGATGTCCAAGAATCAAAAGACTGGTTGGTTTCTTGATTCTTGGTCTTCTAAAATGGTGTTTAGTTTGGTTTCTTGTTTCTTGACTCTATTTTTTCAATCATATTTAGAGTAGTTTCTGGTTTTGCAAATAGATTAGCTTCCTTAAATTTGGTTACAGCCCTTAGGATCTTGAAAATCGATCAATTGTGCTGCATTGCAAATCTGAAATTGCTCACCATGGCTTGTCTCATAACGGAGTTAATTGTTCCATTAACTGTTGTAGTGGGTTTCTTTCCTTGCCTAACCTCAAACCAAGATCTAGTCAATCTAGCACGAAGAGACAAAGTTAGTTGTCACGCATAGATTTGTTCCCATGAGAGCGATAGTATAGTTCAGATTTCAGCATGAATGGATGATCCAAATCTAACTCCAACATCCATTAACCCTAAACATTAACACTACATCCACTAACACTACGATCCATTAACACTACGATCCACAACAAGATAGCTTACTCTTTCTCTCTTTCCCTTTATCTCTCATAAAAAGTATAATAACATGCAATTCCAATAACATTCAGATTTAACAATTAGCAAAATCCAAAGAAAGCATGAGAGATGGAGGAAAAGGGATAGAGAGCAAGGACATTCATCAATCCATTTTAGAAGAGAACCAATCTGCTTTATTGAAAAGAGGAAATGAACATGTGTAGGAACTCGAGTTTTATAGTAGAGAGGAGGACCCTGGCCTCCAAATCTTATTGGTCCATTTCTGCCTCCCTAATTATTCAAATTTAAAAAAGAGTGGGAACCATCTAAATTGGAGGGAAATCCAACTTTATTCACTAACTTGACATTTAGGACCTGCGACATTAAAAGTCCCGCAAAAAGGCCTAAAGTTCTTTTATTGACTTTCTAATCAATCAAATAACTATGTGATCATTGGGTTGGACTTACACACGCAGGGTGCCAAATCTCTCTCTCTTATTAACTAGGGTTAGGGTTGCCTTGGGATCCGCAAACCCTCCAACAGTATCCCCCACCAAAATTGGTGGCGGTCCCACGACACCTGCGAGATGAAGTTATTGGAGACTTTTATTAGCTTCGCGACGAATCTTTATTAAATGGTATTGTACCTTCTCCATAAAGTCGAGTCGGGCAGTATTAAAATCCAAATTATGTGGCAAAAAACAATGATGGGCTCCTGCAATCCACTTTGAGGTCGTCCAAGATGTGAAGCGAGATTTTTAGAAGCCTCCCATCATTGCTGTCTGAAAATATAAATGAGCAACCGACAATTGATCTTTGATATTCTGTGAGGCCATTAACTTATTTGGATCGAATTTTTGAGGAGGAAGACAATCATCCCATCTGGTTGCCACTGATGCCAATAGAATTAAATCTTTTGCAAACATTGCCGATTGTCGCACTGTCGGGTCGGGAGAGTGAATATACTCCTGCTGGTATGCTTGTAAGGCTCGGTGGAGATCCACTGATATCGACCACTGATATGGCTGATGGATAATTGGCCAATTGGACGTATGGATTGTGATTTTGTCCATAGCCAATCCCAAATCCTTCCATTTATTCCTTCTCGGCATTGGCACATAATAGGAATCTACCCGCAATTGGCGAGTGCTGGCCACATAACTCCTTATTGATTTTGGAGTTTTCTCAAAAACAATAACTCTCCATGCCGGCTGCTCTCCCAATGCAGGTATTTTGTCCACTTCTTTGCCGGCCTCTATCTCTGAGGTCTTGAACTTAAGGACCCATCCACCACGCGAGGACTCATGAGGATGTTGCGATAAGAAACTCTAGATCTGGTCCTCGACGCTGATGGGCCTTCTGAATAACGGTGTGGTCCTTGATGAGGATAAACCACTGGCACTGCCTGTACAACAGGCGGTTGTTCTTCTATTTCTGGAGCTCCCCCTTGGTCCATGCCCGAATCCAGCCCTGTATCCATTGGTACTGCAGTTTGGTGTGAAGAGGAGAATTGCGGTATGATCGGTACGGGGATTTGTGGTCCGGCTTCCAATACCTGAGTGGCTACTTTTTCATAGGCACTGATGGTTTCTTTAGCCTTTGCCAACTCAGTTGAAGCTAATCCTTTGAACTTGTCAAAGCGACATTGGAATCACTGAAGGGCCACTGTGTAAGTTTTCACTTTCTTGAACAAATATGCGATCTTCGTCGGAGTTACCAGATGATCTGGTATTTGCGTTTGAAGATATGCATCATGCTCAAGGGTGGTCGCATCCAATTCACCTTGGAGACGTGTGCGATCCTGCTCTGCCATCAAAAGTTGCGCCGGTTGCTTTGCATCCTACATGGCCTTGTCCACCTGATCTTGTGCGGTTGTCAGGACATTATGTAGGGAGCTGACGTATCTTTCGAGGTGACCAGCATGTTGTTGTGCTATCTTCTTTTCAGCTTCAGATTTTTCTTTGTGCTGCTTGGCGATCTTCAATTCTCTAACTAGCTGAACAATCTTCTGGCTGATAAGAGTATTTTCGGATCCCATGTTGGAAATTCTCTACTCCATTTCTTTTTTCTTATCCAGCATAGACTGGATCACTTGCACAAGGCTTGAGACCAAACCGAGAGCATCACTAGAATCTACTATCGTGGAGGTGGCAGCAGCAGGAGGAGCTGAAGGTACTATCCTTGGTTGGCATGAAACCGGTGCAGGGAATTCTTCTTCTTCAAAAACATCTTCCTCTTCAAAGCCCTCAGGCATGGTGGCGTCGAACTACTTCGATGATTTCACAGCCTGGTCGACTCGAAGTGTGGCTGGACTATCTTCAACTTGAAGTGGCTGGCATGAATCTTCAACATCAACAGTAGTATCATGGATTTGTTCGAATCCTCTTACAGGGGATTGGAGTTCAAAGGGCGCAGGGCTCTGGGACATTTCAAAAACTTCAAAGGCCCCAATGGGGTCGGAATCATCGAACATATCCATAAAGTATTGTGTGTTTGGTGAAATAGCTTCGGTGTGCGGGGGTGAGGCAGCCTGGGCAGCTGTGATGGGAATAGTAGCCTCAATGGTCATAGATTGTCCTTGAGTGGAAGCACAGCTGACGATGTATGCCTAGTATGACGTCGTGACATGGAAGGCGAGTCATGAATGATGATCTTGCTGCGTGGACGACGTCAACTATGTGAACTGGAGGCCTGGTGGGATGTCTGGGCCGGTGCTTCTTCATAGACCGAAAGCACAGAATCCAGGTGGAAGCCATTTGTTTTCAAGGTGGGAGGCCGCTAGAAGAGACAACAAAGAGCCAGCAACAAACTGTTGCTTGGTATTACTCTTAATAGCTCGTTTGAGCTCACCAGAAATAGTCTTGAACCAGCTATATGGTTCAAGAGGGGCTTTGGCTATCTTGACATAGAAATCGACTATCCTAAGTAAAATATGTAAAGTGATGCGGTCTTTCGTGAGGTTGCCAACCATCAGAAAGTTATTCAGGAGCTGGGCAGCAGCGTATATGGCAGGCTCAGTGATGGCATCAATGAGATAGTCGCCATTAGTCCAATGCAGATCATTTGTGAGGTCTATGTAAGGCTTAATAGCCTGTTTGGCCTGTTTATGATTGGCTGAGGCTTGGGTTCCAAATGCTATGCCTATGGCAGCAAGGGCGGCCTCTGTTACGCGCACCTTGTGTGTGGCTCCCTGAAAAGTGATATAAAACTTGGATGAAATCCATGTTGATTCTCCTAGAAAAGGCTCTCTCAATACCCATTGCAATAAGCAAAGACTTCGCAAGGGTCATCCACTGAGTGACCATGCTTGTGCTAGGAAGTATCATGATATCCATTGCAAATGGGACATCATGATGGATAGTATAAAACGGAGACTGGGATGTATCTATGGAAGACATGATGATCATAAATGAAAAGTAAGACGCGAGAATGTATATCAAAAAACAGCTCAGAAAGTTTAGAAGGCTTTGGTCGTGGAAAAATTCGCAAGAGCTTTGCTAGCACAAGTGAGGAATGAATCGAATTCAGCCAACTTATAGATGCAGTTGCCAAATCCTAAGTTTGCAACTCAGCAGCCATCTTCTGATCTTCCAATTGTTGCTTGATATCTGACAGCTCCTATGCGATCTTGTCAATCTTCGCGACTGCCTCCAAATATTCAAGATGGTCTGAGGCTCCGGAGCAGGCAGGCACAACTTGAAGTTGTTGTGTGAAATCATCAATGCGGAGCAGGGCCTGAAGGTATTCTTCATGTGAATCGGGCCCACTGCAAGATGGGGTGGCTTAACTTGAGAGCTCCTTCAACTCAACCAACTCTTCCTCGACAAGTGCCTTCGCATCCTCGAGCGGTTTCAAGAACTCGACTCGAAAATTTTTGAGCATCTGGCCTTGGGGCTTGTTCAGATTCGTGAGGTCGACTGTGATTGACCCTGCATTGGTGCTCAGAGAAAGAGCAGTTTCTGTCTTTAATCGTGAAATTCACTCCTCCTGTAAATATTTATGGAGAGCGACGTTGTGTTGATTTGCAACCAAAAGTTGTTGCTTCAAAGAATTACTTTGAGTCTAAAAATTGTCAGTCTTGGCCTCAATCGCCTTATTTGTCTGCTTCAAAGAATCAGCTTCTTTTATTACCGTCTGAAGTTGTGTTTCGAGAGGACGATTTCGTTCAATCAACTTCGTGTTGTCTAATTCGAGCGAATCGATCTTCTCGTAGGACGTCTTTAGAGAGTCTTGGCATCTTCTTTCTGAGTTGACAAATTCCATGGTGATTTTTTGGTGGTACTTGTCCAACTCATAAACTTCAGCCACTAAGTCCTTCGCTCTTTCTGTCATGGTGCGGAACCACTGGGACTGGCTGTTTGGTTCATCTTCATCTTCAGCAGGTGCCCCAGTGTTGCCTTCAACAGTTGCTTGAGCCTTTTCTGACGTATCAGATTGAGTTGCATCATCATCCGAGGTAGATGCACTTTGCTGCTTCTGATATGCTGGCTTTGAAGAATCAGCAGTAGCAACAACATCTGTATCTATAGCACTAGTATCAACTACAGCTTGTTGTGAAGATGCAGTATCTATCTCCATAGCAGCGGTTGTTGCTACTTCGACTGTTGGTGCAGCATCTGATGTAGCCGGAATAGGCATGGTCAAGAGGCTGGAAAGATCAATTGGCTTTGGAGCCAAAATCCTTCCCGTCAGCATGGTTTTCTCTTGCTCAGTCAGAATTTCAAAATGAACGCACAATCGAGAAACATGTGCTCCGACTCTAGAGAACTTTTGGTGTTTAATCCACCGCAAAAAAAGCTTTGTTTGTAATAACACCGAAGCAAACTGGATTTCCCGCTAATGCGTCCAATATATAACCAAAATTTTGGACTGAAATTGTTGCATCCGCATCCGTCAAAAATATTGCTTGATTGGCATATTTACAGAACAGCTTAAATGTCGTATCTTTGATCATTGAAATTTTGTACCCCTTCGTGGGTATGAAACAATTGCTCAAAAAATGTGCCGCTTCATCCACTGATTCTTTGTTTGTCGAAACAATCTTCCCATCGAATGGTAATCCGAGGGCTGTGCAGAACAGGTCTTTAGTAATGGTGAAAAATTTTCCTCGCACATGTACTTTGAAGTCTACCTCAGAGATGGAGTGGATGGAGTTCACAAATTCTGTACTAACTTCAGATAGGATGATGGAAGGATCCACTTTCAGATCACCCAACCTGCATCGATCCAAATAGGACTGGATGGATGCTAGGCGGATTCCTGCGCGTGCTTTCCAGATAATAGTAGAACTTGAGCTCGATCCAGAAGCCATTACATCGAATGATTGACAACAGCTCGTAGATCGCAATAGGACGTACAAGATCGCTTTGATTGTAGAGAGAGTGAGCACAGGAAAGCATGTAATCACAGAGTGTAAGGAAGAAAAATGAAAAATAACTATGATATGCAATAGCGGTGTGAAAAGGATGATGACGTGGCATGGTGACATGACATCTGTCATTTCCATTTATGGAGGACGTGCATGGCTCAGAGTTTCAAACTATGATATGACAGATCCATCTTAATGGCGAAAGACCATTTGTGAAAAGAAAAGAAATAAATAAATAAGAAACAATATCTGTTTTGATATGTGATCGTACACACGTGCGAATAATGTTCATGTGGCCATCATCTTTAATGGATGAATACAAAAAGTAGGCCGAGAGATTCTCGCGAAGATTCTCAAAAATATGCTAGAAAGGTTCGCGAAACCTTCTCGTGGGATCCTAGAAAATGATACAGAAACTCACGAAAATTTCTCGAAAATTTTGGTAAGATACTAGAAAATTTCTCGCAATATTGTCGAAAAATGAAAATTATAACAATCTCTCAAATGAAAGCTAGAAAACTTCTCGAAAAATTGGAGAAAGATGCTAAAAAAGATTCTAGAATGTTTCGCGAAAATTAAAACAAAGTGTACAATTTGAGTGTCGCGATCTCGAAAAGATTCTTGAAATTTTTAAAGAATGATTTTGGAAGATTAAGAGAAGTCTAGAAAAATTCTCGAAAACACTCTGAAAAATGTTGGACGTGGTAGAAAATTTCACGAAAATTTCTAGAAAAGATAAAAGAAAGTCGCGAAAAATACCAAAAA
The DNA here is from genome assembly GCA_029204225.1 of Diphasiastrum complanatum. Taxonomy (NCBI): domain Eukaryota; kingdom Viridiplantae; phylum Streptophyta; class Lycopodiopsida; order Lycopodiales; family Lycopodiaceae; genus Diphasiastrum; species Diphasiastrum complanatum. The sequence continues at coordinate 19,064,393 of CM055105.1, forward strand.
AGATAAAAGAAAATTCATGATAAATTCCAAAAAAATACTAGAAAAGAATAAGAATAAAAAAAATTCTGGTCAAAGGTAGTATTTCTTCAGCCTGGACCCGTTTATACCTGTAAGTAACAGTTCACCTTCAAGTGATTGAAGTTGTACAGAACCATTGTCAAACACCTCTATGACTTTATAAGGTCCAAGCCATCTCATATGGAGTTTTCCGGAGAACATTTGATGTCGACTGTCATATATCAATGCAAAGTCCTCAACTTTAAGATCACATTTTCTGATACAACTGTCATACTTCTTCTTCCTTTGTTCCTGGATTGCCTCCGTTAATTTATGTGAATTTGCACGAGCTTCAGCTAGTTCTTCAATATTGGTCAACCTTTCGTTAATACAGTCTTCATCTGTTCATTGAGCTTGAATACAAAATATTTTCACCTCAAATTCAATAGGCAAAATAGGATGCATACCATACGTAAGAAAATATGGTGTCTGTTTCGTCGTAATTTTTTCTGTGTTACGATAAGCCCAGTGAACTGATGGTAGTTTCTGATCCCAATCCATTGCATGTGCATTAGTTATTTTGTTCAGGATCTTACATAAAATTCCATTTTCTCTCTCTGTCAACCCGTTTGCTTTTGGATTATACGGTGTAGTTTTTCTATGTTTGATCAGAAAATATGTTGTCAGCAACCGTATAGTGTCATTTAGAAAATGTGTCCTCAGTCACTTACTAGTTCAAGTGGACAACCATATCTTGTGATTATACTTTTGAATAAGAATGTCACAACAGTTTTCGCATCGTTTCGTTTCGTCGCCTCTGCTTCAATGTTCTTTGTAGCATAATCTGTTGCAACTAGAATATAACAACATTTAGTATGTCGGGTCACAGGTTTGATTGGACCGACAAAGTCAATCCCCCACTTCTCAAATGGTGCAAGAGGCAGGATTGGTGTCAACGGCCAATTCATTGCTTTGGTAGGTTTACCAGATCTCTGGCATGGAACGCACGAACGAATAAAATTTGATACATCCTTGAACATGGTTGGCCACCAGTATTTGGCGGTCAATATCTTATTAACGGTATTCTTCAATGCAAAGTGTCCTCTAGCATCTTTTGAATGTAAGACTTGAATAACCTTTTTAATATCTACTGTTTCGAGACATCTTCGTAGCTTATGATCAGCACCAAGCTTGTACAGAACATTGTTAATAATCATATAAGGTGCTACATTATATTGAAAAACTGTCTTTTGCTCCAAATCATAACCATCCGGATATACCTGATCCTTGTGATAAATAATGATATAAGAATATAACAAATTGGTGGAAGAAATTTCAAATAGATGTTTGTCTGGAAAATCATCATTAATTGGTTTTTCAATTTTCCCAATGTTGAGTCGCGATAGATAATCAGCATTTGTATGATACTTTCCTTGGCAAAGTTCTACTTGATAAGTGAATTCCTGCAGAAGTAGAACCCATCGAGCAATTCGTCTTTATAGATCTGGTTTATTTACAAGATACTTAAGAGCATAGTGATCAACGTGAAAAATAAATGCATGTCCCAGCAAATAATACCGAAATCTCTTAACAGTGAAAATCATGCCAAGTGCTTCCCTTTCTATAGCCGAATAATTTTTCTTTGAGGCACTGAGCTGTCGACTCGCATAATAAATGGGATGATCCTTCTTCTAGTTGTCCTTCTGGCTCAGACAGATGCCAATAGCAAATGCAGAAACATCAACATAACTATGAAATAAAATAGTTCAGTTGGGTAGTCTCAGAATAGGAGCATTGATCAACCTTTGCTTAAGTTCTTCGAATGCTCTCTGCTGTTCATTCGTCCACAAGTATTCCACTTGTTTCTTCAGTAGATGTGCAATAGAAACATGATTTTGAATAAATCTCCGATAATAGCCGACATGTCCTAAGAAAGCTCTTAGTTCACGTAAATTGGTTGGTATCTGGAGATTTTTGAAAAGCTCAACTTTATCTTTGTCGACTTCTATTCCTCTGTTAGATATCTTGTGTCCAAGTAATATTCCTTCTTTCATACCGAAAAAGCATTTCTCTGGATGAAGGGATAAACAAGTATCTCGACATCGTTGCAATGTTAGTTTCAGCTTTGTAGGTGTGTCTTGATATCACTATATACACAGAAGTCATCAATAAATATATCCAGAAAGGTTCTTAGGAAGGCAGCGAAAATTAACATCATGATTCGCTGAAAAGTAGCTAGTGCATTACAAAGACCAAAGGGCATTTTGTTGTAGGCATAAGTGCTGCAATCCGTAGTGAATGTGGTTTTTGAACGATCCTCCTTTCGCACTCCAACCTAATTATATCCAAAAAAATCTGTCACAGAAACTGTAACGCTCTTGACCAGCAACCTGATCTCGGATGGAATCAGTGAAGGGCAGAGGATGATGGTCCTTCCTTGTGGCAGCATTGAGTTTGCGAAAATCCTAGCATATTCGTATTTTTCCAGTCTTCTTCTTTGGGACGACAACAATGGGTGAAACCCATTCACTGCTTAAGACGGGATAGAAAATACCTGCCTTAAGGTGCTTGTTGAGTTCGTCCTTAATCATGAGAGAGTACTTGGGATTGAGACGATACTGTCTCTGTAGTACAAGTACAACATCTTCCTTAAGATTAATACGGTGCTCTCCGAATTCTGCAGGTATACCTTTCAAATCGTCTAGCGACCAGGCAAAAACATCTTGATACTCCTTCAATAATTCAGTGAATTCCGCCAACTCCGATTCTCCAGTGACTTTGAAACATGCACAAATTTGCCATGTGCAAGTTCAATTAGTTCAGTAGACCCAATGCATACCACATCCAACAACACAGCAACAAAGTCCACACTCAGATTACTGTACACACACTCCAATTCTTTCACCACATCTAAGTTTTCGCAACTGAACAGAGCCACTTCAATGGCTACCTCCTCGCCCATATCCACAGACTGTTAGAATCGCAAATTCGTTGTTCTTGCAAACACACTAACAGACTTGGATTTGATTCTACTCAAGCTCACGCTCCTCCCATTCCTCACGCTTGAAATCTCAACCGGAGCCTTAGCTTTGAATCTCAACCGACACACACTGTCAGGTCTCAACCGACGGCATTGCATCATATTTGGCTGTTGGGATGAACGTCAAAGGTTTTGTCTTCAATTATTCAAATGCTTCATTGCAAGAATAAACACTTTTCTTTTCACTTCATCTTCAGGGAATGCCAGGGAACAATTGCATGACTCTTAATAGCTCGTTTGAGCTCATCAGAAATAGTCTTGAACTAGTTATACGGTTCAAGAGGGGCCTTGGCTAGCTTGTTATCAACCTCGTTCTTGTTACCAAATTCGTATTCAGATTCGTCACTCAAATCATCAGACTCTTTCGATTTCGTGTCTGCAACTTCAATTTCTTTATACAAAACATCCGCTTCAACGTTGCAGGCATCGAAGAATTCTTCTTTGTCAGCATTATCATAACATTCAAAGTACTGCACTTCGATGTCAGATGCATTGGAAAAAATAATTAAGGCATAAGAAGATTCTTTTGAGGTAAAACTGGTGTCAGACAAAGGAGTTTCACCTTCATATTTGTCACAACTTCAGATTATTATTTGTTCTACTGGATTACCTCGATTATTGGTCTCACCAGTTTGGAATCTCAACTCTCTGGATTTCCAATGAAAACTTGCGTTTGATTGATAAAGCCAAGGCCGTCCAATTAGCACAGAATAAGATTACAAACCGAGTGGTTTGATAATTATGAAATTCATTGTGAAAGGCTTGGCTTGAATGTAAACAGTGACATCTTTCAGTTCTCCAACAGGTTTCCGTCGCGTCGAATCAGCTAACTTTATGTTTCGATGTGTCGGTTGAATGTCAGTCAACCCCAAAGCATGAGATGTGTCTTCTGTTATTATGTTTACACTGGAACCAAAATCAATTGGCACTTTTTCAATCAGGCATCCCGCAATGGTAACATCAATTTCAGGTGCACCATGATCACCTAAATCAATAGAACAAACACCAGCATCTGGCAAAGAAATTTTTTTCTTCTTTTTAGGGACAGAAAGACCTTTCAGTTGCTTTCTGTAATAAGTGTTATCTGCCAACAGCTGTTCAAAAGTGATGTTCGGATGAAGAGATCCAATATCAGTCATGATGTCATAGTCCTTCGTCTTCGATTTTGAGATTGGCTTGTCAATAACAACACTATACAATTTAGTCTTCGTGATTTCATCGTCCCCTTCCTCGAAAGTGACCACCTTCTCTGCAGTAGCTGACTGAAGTTCAGTGTTGATAATTTTCTTTGCTTCTGCTGAGATATCTTTTGCAAATAACTTTGCAGCATCGCGGTCATAGTCGGGGTCATCTTTAAGATCTTCTTTAGTCGTAGACTTGTTCATTGACTTGCTAGAAGATTTCTTCTTCGAGGATTTTTTGCGCTTCGTCAAAGATTTCTGTTCAGGTTTCAAGGAGCCTTTTCTTCTCGTTGTGACTTTGAAAATCTTCTCCATGTCACTTGTCCAGGACTGGTCTTCTGTCTTCACCAATTTTCCTTCAATAACGTCAATTCTCTGCACAATAGCATCAGTCAAAACTTTCGCTTTCGTGTCTGCAGCAGCTGGTGTTGCTACATACTGATATTTGGGTTGCGACTTCTGCGGCTGAGGGCAGTCAGGATACTTGTGGCTAGGCTCTCTGCAATTCGTGCATAACGGTACATAACCAATCGGCTTTCGTCGTTGAGGACAGTCAGGAAAAAAATGTCCCGGCTCTCCACAGTTGTAGCAGTTGCCCGACAATGGTTTAGTCGCGGTTTGAGACTTCGCTAGTCCAACAAATTCAGGAGGATTATGTCTTTTTGGTGCGAACTTGGGTTTGTCCTGCTGGGCTGATGCTGTAGTACCCTGAACATAGTTAGTAGTCGCATCATTCTGAAAAATAAAAAGTACCTCCTGGGCAGGATCTTCAATATATTTCACATTCACAGTGGTGCAGTCCTCCTTAGTGTGTCCAGAAGTTCCACATTTCATACACCACATTCCTGCGTTGGAAGAAGACGCTTTTGGTCTTTTGTCTGCAACTTTAGAGATCTACACTTTCAAGTCATTAAATTTTTTATTAAGGTCAGCCATACTATTATTCTAAAGCTTTTCAACTTTAAAAGTTGAAAACTTATCCTCGACAACTTTCATGTCATCCTTTCGTTTGGTTCATCGTTTATTCTTTCTTTCTCCTTTATCAGCTTCTGATTCTGATGAATCGCTGCCTTCAGATTCCGAGCTTGAAGAACTGGTACTTGAGTCAGAATCTGAATCATCATCGCTATCACTGGAATCGGTTTTAGACTTTCGAGATCTTTTAGTTGAGCGTCTCTTTCGTGCTCGTTTCGAGGTCTCAAAATTTTTGGCACTAGCTATCTTCCTCAAAACTAGTTGGTTCTTCAAGCATAGTAGTCAAGAAAGTATAAGAGTTGAGTAGTTGAGAATCTTCTCTTTGCTCCCCTTTGTCACTATAAGTGAGCCTTGATGGCTCAATCCTTGTCCTTGTTGATCTTCTTGGCACCCTTGGACTTGGAGTAGGTTCCACTTGGTGTTCATCTTCATGAAGCTCCTCCTCGACCATAGCACGATCTTTGACAAGTTGAGTGTTGTTGGAAGTCACCTTTCCTTTGGCTTGGAGAGATTCATCAAAAAGTACATCTCTACTAGCAACAACCTGTTTTGTAATAGGATCATATATCCTATAAGCTTCTTACTTTCACTATAACCAACAAAGATGCCTTTGAAAGAAGTGCATCTTCCTTTTTCCTTGTTTCTAAAGGAATATGTACATAGCAAGTACATTCAAAAACTTTCAAATCACTAAGATTTGGCTTTTTGCCAAATAATACTTCATAAGGTGTAAGTCCTTTAATGGCACCATTAGTCATTCTATTACATAGAAAGTTTGCACATAAAATAGCTTCTCCCCAAAATGAAATAGGAAGGGATGCATCTAATCTCATAGCTTCAGCACACTCACATAGTGTCCTATTCTTTCTCTCAGCTACTCCATTTTGTTGTAGAGTATATGTGCAAGTAAACTCTCTTCTAATGCCATTGGTTCACAAAACTCTTTCATCCTATTGGAGATGTACTCCCCTCCATTATCACTTCTTAATACTTTCAAGCTAGTATTAAGTTGCTTTTCCACAAGAGTTTTGAACTTTACAAAGGACTCAAAAACTTCACTTTTTTTAGACAAGAGATAAACCCAAAAGTATTTTGATCTATCATCAATAAAAGTGACATACATAAGAGCACCACCATTTGATTCATGTGAAAATGAATGAACATCCGAGTGTATAAGGTCAAGAGGAGAGTTAGATCTTGTCAAAGATCTCTTGAAAGGTAGCTTATGAGATTTGGAGAGTCCACAAGCTTCACAAAGCTTGCCACACTTGGATATGGTTTTGGGAAGTCCACTTGCTAGCTCCTTTGTCACCATGGTCTCCATAGCTTTGTAGTTAGGATGGCCTAACCTTTTCCACTTGAGTGAGCTCCTCCCTTGCCATGTTCACACTTCCAACCATCACATTAGCATCCAATTTGAATAACCTCCCTTGCTTGAAACCACTAGCAATACATTTTTCATCTTTCAAGATAGAACATGATCCATGCTTGAAATGTACATCTAATCCACTATCCATAAGTTGTCCTACACTCAACAAGTTCTTTGTAATTGAAGGTACATAAAGAACATTGTCTAGATCTACTTTTTTAGATGATCCTAGACATAAATGAATGGATCCAACACCTACAATCTCACATTCTTGATCACTTGCAGTGAAGATAAATCTCTTAGAACTATTGTAAGAAAGTAGATTAGAAAAGTAGTCTTTTTGGTGAGTCATATGAGAGCTTGACCCACTATCAATCCACCAAGTGTCTTGATTAGATGTTTGTGGTGAGGATACCATCAAAGATAGCTTGCCTTATTCCTCCTCCTCAAGCACAAGATTGCCTTGATTGTCCTTCTCTTGGGCATTCTTCTTCTTGTAGCACTCGGATGCAAAATGTCTCTTTTTTCCACAAAAGAAACACTTTGGCTTCTTCTTGTCCTTCTTGCTCTTGTCTTTGGAACTTGATGCTCCATCTTTGTTCTCCATCTCCATGTCTTGAGTATTCTTGGATGGAAACTTCTTCTTCTTGCCTTTCAAAAAAAAGTTAGCTTTTTCATCACCATCATTCAAAGATAAGGAACTCATCCTACTTTTGATATGAAACATTCTACTCTCCTCACTAACAAGTACACTTTGAAGTTTTTCAATACTAGGACATCTTTGATTTTATCATCTATAGAAGACAACTCTTTATTCAAAGATTTGATCCTAAAGACATAATTTTGGGCACTTTCACTACTTCCTTTCATGCTTTGAAGGATTTGATTCCTAAGCATGAGTATCCTTGAAGTGTTCTTGGATCCATAAATGGCTTTTAATGAATCCCATGCCTCTTTGGATGTGGTACAAGATGAGATTTCTTTCAAAAGTTCATTACTTACATTCATTTTTATGCAGTGTAATGCAACTCTACATCTCTTTTTGTACTTAGCCAATTCAACTCCTCCTTGAGGTTCTGCTTCCACCTCAAGTACTATGTCATAAAGATCATGAAGTACAAGCAAAAACTCCATTCGAACTATCCAAGTAGCATAATTAGTGGATGTAAGTCTTTCACTAGCTTCAAACAAAAAACCACCCATTGATGCCATTTTTGAATGTGAAAAAGCACTAGATACTCTTATGGTTTCTCTAAGAGATCTGAACCTAAAGTCTTCTAGCAATTTAGAAAGCTTATAGACTCAATCCTATCACTCATGAACCAATCTAGAATGGTGGAAATTTAGATTCTAGTCTCAAACTCCTTAATCTATGATTTTTAGCAATCTCTCTCTTCAATCTCAACATACACTCAAAAAATCAGAGAAGATCAATTAGTGCACCTAATTCAAGCTTCAATTTTTATTTTTTGACTGATCTAATCCAAGAACTAATCAAGAAATTAGATTCACTATAGAACATGCTTGATTTTGCACCAAAAATCACTCAAATTGGGTATGTGAGTTAAATTCTACAAATTTTTGAAATTTCTTAGTAAAAAATGGAGTTGTATGGCCTCAAACGTGTGAAAAGGGTTCCTACAGTCCACAACAAGATCTGGACCAAAAAATTTGAGGATAGCTATCAAATCCAACTCGCTACACAAAATTTGACTAGTTTTCAAAAAATTGCTAATTTTAGCTTTGATTTGGATTAACCCTATCAATTTCAACAAAACCTCTTGTACTAGGCTTTGATACCACGTGCAAAAAAGTACAAAAAGGACCAAGAATGGATCCTAATCTGATCCTCAAGAGGGATTGGTTGTCAGATTACTTGATCTATCAATCTACTTGAGATTAAGATCAATCTAGATCAATTCTAGACACAAAATCCTAACAAGAACAATCATTAATTGAAGGTAGGTGTACTTTCTGGTTTCCCACGTGTGAAACCCTGTCTGAGTACGGACTCCAACCTGAAAATCAAGTACACATTGATAGCACCTCAAAACAATCAAAACAAATGTAGACAAATGGAGAGAATCACTCAAAATTGCTTCCAAAACCAAGATTGGTGTCTTACATTGATTATGGCCAAATAAGCCTCTATATATACACTTTTGGAGCTCGAGGTACTGATCATGCATCAGATATCACACGTGTGAGGATGCCTTGTCACCATCATGCAATTTGACACTTGGATCAAAACTTTTCATTTTGGGCATTTTTGGTCTATTTTTCTACTATATGGAGATCTTCTAGAAGCAAAAACTCGTCTACTTCAACTATTTTCAGACGTGTGAGCTGTCCTCTGCACATGGGATGTGACACCTATTCAAAATATTTGGCTCATGCAATCATTAGATTGGTGCCATGTGTCATACCTCTAGAAAACTAGTTTTTGGCCATTTTAGCCACTAGAACTTGAATTAAATCATATGTACAACATATATGATTATGGTACATAAAAAGTACACTAGTTTCACATGTGGGAATAGGCTCCACACATGTGTGTCTATCCTATATACAATATTTTTGGCCTCTACCAAGCTTATTTTTGCATTTTTCACATTCAAGCCATTATACTCACTGTTGATATCAATCATAGTGCAATTTTTGTCTCACTACTACATTGTTCATTTGCGCAATCTGTATGAATCATTCTACTTGAATATTTCTGCTGCTAACTATTGCGTTTCCATTTCTACACGCCTACGCTCAAAGCCTCGAGCTTCCACTGTCGATCATCCCCGCGTTTTACGACAAACCAAGGTCTCCCTAGTAAAACTCGATAGGCATAAGGATACTCTGGAATTTCCATCACCACAAAGGTGATAACAAATTGCACTCCCACTATCTTTACTAGAATGTCTTCAACTACACCTTGAGGTTTCACAGAAGACTGATTTGCTAATTTGATGGCAAATCTCACTGGCTTCAGTCCTTGCAATTCCTACTTTTGATATAAGATAGTGGATACCAAGTTAACTCTTGATCCTCCATCTATCACCGTAGCTTCGTCCTCGTATCTCTTGTGCTTGATCCGACAGATTGATGTTAAGTTGTTCACTCTCCCACGTTGTTCCAATGTTGTTAGCAGATTCTATGCAAGACAGAACCTGTTTTCTTTCTGCTCATCTTCTTCACTGCACCATGTTGTAGTATAGTTTCCTCTTCCGCCTTCAACCTTCCCACCGAGCTCGAACCTAAGGCTTGCAACCCAGAAACCAATCAGGAAACCAACCCTTCAAGAAGCCAGTAGGAAACCAACTAAACAAGAACCCAAACCTTGCAAGAAATCAAGAACTAAAGAGCTATTTCCAACAAATAAATGCCAAGAAAGGCAAGAAGACAAAGCGTGAAGATCAAAGCTTATCTACAATATTTACATTTCCAAACAAAAACACAAAGAAGTAGATCTTAACTTCTAACCTACCTTGAAACATAAAAACATCATCCACATCATCAAGTATCTACATTAACCACTGAGAGAGAGAGAGAGAGAGAGAGAGAGAGAGAGAGAGAGAGAGAGAGAGAGAGAGAGAGAGAGAGAGAGAGAGAGAGAGAGGAGAGCTTGGATCTTCCAAGAAGAGGAGGGAGAGAGAGAGAGATCAAGAACCAAGAAGTAGAGAGGGAGAGAGAGATGGGGAAGAGGGGAGGAGAGGGGAGGAGAGGAGACAAAAGAGAGGAGAGACACCAAAGTTGAGTAGAGTTTCCTCTATTCAAAGTAATGTTGATTCTTTACAAAGTGTAGTCACTTGCCTATTTATAGGCATCTTGGGTTCGCCTAGGTGGCACCCATGTGGTAGCAAGCTAATTAACTAATTACTATTTGCCTCTTGTGGCCTAAGTAACATCTTCTTGAAATTAAGTTACAAATGCCATTTGGAAAATCGTGGTCCACATCTCCAAATATTTTGATGATTTCATAACTCAAGATTTGAGGGGTTTTCAAGAACATTTATTATAATGCCCCCAACACAAGGTTTCAACATTAGATTGTCTTTTTCTAGCCAGTTAATTCCTAGCACACCGACGCATATGGGCGGGCGTTTAGCACTAACATGTTTTGGCATCGCCGCTTGCGCCGACATATGTCCCTTTTATGGGATAAGGTTCGACTGAATTGCCAACATTGCCCTTCCCCTAATGAACTACAAGACCCACTACAGTGTTGACTCATGAAGGTTGATGTCGCTCTGCCACATTCTCTTGCCGCCATCACACTTTTCAGAACCACGTCTTTTAGCTTTTTCCGCGCATCTTATTGTTAATGTTGGCCTCAAGGAATCCGCCAACATTGCCCTCTTCTCAATTGTGTTGTAGGACCCACTACAGCACTGGATAAGGTATATTATTCGGGTCCAATGTTATTCTAGCACCTTATTTGCAGTTGAAAAAGCGTAGATATATTATCGCTTACGTAAAGCCAACAACTTATTAGAAAATTGCCTTCCTTTCTTGTTCTGAGGAAAAGTCTTCAAAAAGCCTTGCATTCCATTGAGTATGTCGCTGAGGAGCAACTGCTTTCTTTTGGTAGGTCAAGTGTTTGACTTGATTGCACATTTCCATTTGAATGTTGATCCAATAGAGAACTTTTTTGAATGCAGCTGGCCTAAGTGTTTTGTGACCATAAAAACTCTAGAAACTAAAGAGTAGGAAAAGATAATAAATTTGAAAAGAAGTAAAAGCTCACTCTAGAATCTTTTCTTTTGAAAGGGCACTCAAGAAACATTATTAAATTTAGAAAATAAAATAAAAATAAAAACATAAGCTTTGAGGCCCGTAAAAGCAATGCTTTTTTCAAAAATGTAAATCCGCGAGGTAAGCATTTGCTACACGTGGCTCTGCTGAAATCTTCTGGAGCGCTACGGTTAAAGATATTGTCCATTTAAGCAGCAGTTCAATATCTGTGAATTGTTGCAAAAGTTCGATTCAAACTTTGTGAAGAAACGAGCGGTAGCCTCTTGATCTTAGATGTTCTGTGGCTACCAAAACACTGCGTTAAGAATGCTGAGTTAAAAAAGGGGATGAACATAATAAAATCATTTTGCATGCGACATGCAGCCCAGGCCCTTTTTTTTTTTGCCTGGCGCATTGCTCGCCGGCGAGCAATGCGCTTTTGTCTGGCTGCAGCTCGCAATGAAGTGAATACATGAATGAATGAATGCCATAATGTAATAGTACCAGCAGTTTCACCTTCTTATCGCTCCTATTGTCTCAACAGTGACCACTGTGAAGGATCTGAAAAGTACTCCTCCCAAAGTTGTGTTGTTTTTGAAGATGCTTGGCCTGCAAAAGAGAGTCAGATTAAGAAGATCAGACTCTTCGAATATGCTTGGCCTGCAAACGAGAGTCAGATTAAGAAGATCAAACTCTTTGAAGATGCTTGGCCTGCAAAAGAGAGTTGTGCTGGGTTAAGCTCAGTATAGGATTTAAGAGGGTCGATAAACGGGTGTGAAGGTTGAGCGTGAATTCCTCTGACTTGAGCGTAGCAAGCTTGCTTGCAGATTCTTGCCTACGAGTGTAGCCCAAGCAAAAAAAGTTTGCCTTGGCGCATTGCTCACCGGCGAGCAATACGCCGGGCAAATTTTTTTTGCCTGCTAACGCTAGGTGCACCTCGCAGGCAAGATGATTTTTTTATCGTAAAACGCAAGCCACATGCAGGGAAACTTGCACTTGTGGTTTTGACCGGGGGAGAGGAGAGGAGCTCCCCAGTTCTGTAATGCCTTGTGCTCAGGTGTCCTTTGTATTTTGGGACCACCTCCAGGAGCATAATGTCCATCCAATTTTCTCTCTCCTAGAAGTCTATCATTATCTCTCCTCTCTCTGGTGGAATGCATGTTCTCTCTCCTCTCTCCGGTGGAATGCATGTTCTCTCTCCGGCGGAATGCAAGTTCTTGTGAAAAATGCAAAAATAGGCTTGGTAGAGGCCAAAAATCTTGTATATAGGATAAACACACATTTGTGGAGCCCGTTCCCATGTGTGAAACTAGTGTACTTGTCATGTACCATAATCATATATGTTGTACATATGATTTAATTCAAGTTCTAGTGGCTAAAAAGGCCAAAAACTAGTTGTCTAGATATATGACATATGGCGTCAATCTATTGATTGCATGAGCCAAATACTTTTGATAGGTGTCATATCCCATGTGTAGAGGACAACTCACACGTGTGGAAAAAGCTGAAGTAGGCGAGTTTTTGCTTCTAGAAGATTTCTATGAAGATCTCCATATAGTAGGAAATTGGACCAAAAATGCCCAAATTAGAAAGTTTGATCGAGTGTCAAAATTGCATGATGATGACAAGGCATCCTCACACGTGTGAGATCTGATGCATGATCAGTACCTCGAGCTCCAAGAAGTGTATATATAGAGGCATATTTGGCCACAATCAATATGAAACATCAATCTTGATTTTGGAGGCAATTTTGTGTAATTCTCTCTATTTGTCTACATTTGTTTTGATTGTTTTGAGGTTCTATCATAGTGTACTTTATTTTCAGGTTGGAGTCCGTACTCTGACAGGGTTTCACACGTGTGAAACCAGCAAGTACATTTACCTTCATTAAATGATTGTTCTTGTTAAGATTTTATGTCTAGAATTGATCTAGATTGATCTTAATCTTATGTAGATTGATAGATCAAGTAAATCTAACATCCAATCCCTCTTGAGGATCAGATTAGGATCCACTCTTGGTCCATTTTGTACTTTTTCCACATGGTATCAGAGCCAAGGACAAGAGGTTTTATTGAAATTGATAGGGTTGATCCAAATCAAAGCCAAAATTAGCAAGTTTTAGGAAACTAGCCAATTTTTGTGTAGCGAGTTGGATTTGATAGATATTCTCAAAATTTTTGGACCAGAACTTGTTGTGGGCTGTAGAAACACTTTTCACACGTGTGAGACCGTATAGCTCCGATTTTGGCTGAGAAATTTTAAAAAAATGTACAATTTGATTCACACACCCAATTTGAGAGTTCTTGGATTAGATCAGCCAAAAAATTAAATTTAAAGCTTGAATTAGGTGTATTAATTGATTATCTGTGATTTTTTGAGTGTATGTTGAAGTTAGAGAGAGATATTGCTAAAAAAGGACTGATTTTGCAAGTTTGAGACTAGAATCTAAATTTCCATCATTCTAGATTGCTTCATGAGTGATAGGATTGAGTCTATAAGCTTTCTAATTGCTAGAAGACTTTAGGGTTCAGATCTCTTAGAGAAACCATAAGAGTTTCTAGTGTTTTTTCACATTCAAAAAATGGCATCAATGGGTGGTTTTTCGCTTGAAGCTAGTGAAAGGCGTACATCCACTAATTATGCTACTTGGATAGTTTGAATGGAGCTTGTACTTCATGATCTTTATGACATAGTACTTGAGGTGGAAGCAAAACCTCAAGGAGGAGTTGAATTGGCTAAGTACAAAAAGAGATGTAGAGTTGCATTACATTGCATAAAGATGACTATAAGTAATGAACTTTTGAAAGAAATCTCATCTTGTACCACATCCAAAGAGGCATGGGATTCATTAAAAGCCAATTCAAGATGATTCATAAGAAGTATAATCAAGATGGTTCCATTCATAAGTATAAAGCTTAGATTAATTATATGTCTTGCAACTTCTTTCAAATGGGAGCTCTTCCAACTTGATGTGACAAATGCTTTCTTGAATGGATTCTTGGAAGAGGAAATCTGCATGTGCCAACCCGAGGGCTTCATCAAAGATGGAAAAGAAGACAAGGTGTGTTTCTTGAAGAAGAGTCTTTATGGACTCAAGCAAGCACCAACAGCATGTTACTCTAGGTTGCATTCCTATCTTATTTCCATTAGATTTGTTGTAAGTTCTTATGAACCATCATTGTACTACAAATGTAGTGACGGGAAGATCATTATCTTAGTTTTATATGTTGATGACATTATACTCACAGGAAATGATCTAGATGGCATCAAAGATGTAAAAGTTTCCTTGTCTAATGAATTTAGGATGGTAGATCTAAGACTTCTTAAAGTTATACTTGGAATAGAAGTCACTAGAAGTAATGATTTTACTTTCATATGTCAATCTAAGTATGCTAGATCAATCTTAGCAAAATTTGGCATGATTGATTGTAAAGGAGTTGAAACTCCCATGGAACTAAGTGTAAAAGTTTCTAAGGAAAGTGATGAAGCATCCTTTGAGGACATCACTACCTATAGAATGCTTATTGGTTCCTTGATATACATAACCATCACTAGACCAGATCTTAGTTTTTGTGTTGGCAAATTGAGTCAATACATGCAAAGTCCATTAATATGTCATTGGAAATGAGCAAAAAGGGAGCGGTACATCTCGGCTACAAAAGACTTTGGCATAGTTTATGAAAGGACTAATATTTGTTAAAGAGCATATTCAGACTCAAGTTTTGCAGGTGACAAGATGGATAGAAGATCCAGAAGTGCATTTGCTACATTTTTATGTGGAGGAGCTATATCTTGGCTTTCCAAAAAGCAAGGTACCATCTCTCTTTCATCAACAGAATCCGAGTATAAAGCTATGACAACAACAACAAAGGAGGTTCTTTGGCTTAAAAGGCTTTTGGAGGAACTACATGTGATCAAGGATGAAGACATTCCATGCATATATTGTGACAATCAAGCACCTCAACAACTTGCAAACAATCCAGTCTTCCATGCTCGAACAAAGCACATTGAGATTTCACATCATTTCGTGAGGGAGAAAGTGCAAGCAAAGGAGATCAAGCTTATTCATGTTTCATCATCAGATTGCATTGTTGATATACTCACCAAGGCATTGCCTAAAGATCTATTTGTAAAATTAAGATTGGCTCTTGGAGTTGATTTACCAAGGTAGATTTTTGAGGAGGAGTGTGAAAAATGCAAAAATAAGCTTGGTAGAGGCCAAAAATCTTGTAGATAAGATAAACACACATGTGTGGAGCCTGTTCCCACATGTGAAACTAGTGTACTTGTCATGTACCATAATCATATATGTTGTACATATGATTTAATTCAAGTTCTAGTGGCTAAAAAGGCCAAAAACTAGTTTTCTAGATATATGACACATGGCATCAATCTATTGATTGCATGAGCCAAATACTTTTGATAGGTGTCATATCCCATGAATAGAGGACAACTCACACATGTGGAAAAAGCTGAAATAGACGATTTTTTGCTTCTAGAAGATTTCTATGAAGATCTCCATATAGTAAAAAAGTGGACCAAAAATGCCCAAAATAGAAAGTTTGATCCAAGTGTCAAAATTGCATGATGATGACAAGGCATCCTCACACATGTGAGATCTGATGCATGATCAGTACCTCGAGCTCCAAGAAGTGTATATATAGAGGCATATTTGGCCACAATCAATATGAAACATCAATCTTGATTTTGGAAGCAATTTTGTGTAATTCTCTCTATTTGTCTACATTTGTGTAATTCTCTCTATTTGTCTACATTTGTTTTGATTGTTTTGAGGTTCTATCATAGTGTACTTTATTTTCAGGTTGGAGTTTGTACTCTAACAAGGTTTCACACGTGTGAAACCAGCAAGTACATTTACCTTCATTAAATGATTGTTCTTGTTAAGATTTTATGTCTAGAATTGATCTAGATTGATCTTAATCTTATGTAGATTGATAGATCAAATAAATCTAACATCCAATCCCTCTTGAGGATCAGATTAGAATCCACTCTTGGTCCATTTTGTACTTTTTCCACATTTCTCTCTCCTCTCTCTGGTGGAATGTGCATGTGCTATGTGGCAGCCCGTCATTGGCTGTCCACATCCACATTCCACCACAAACGTAAAAAAATTTGCGAAAAAAAAAATGGCCACAAAATCAAAAAAAAAAATAACTAGTTCACCCTTACGGCCGTACGGCCAAAAAACGAAAAAAAAAAAAAAAAAAAAAAACCTTCGCACAATGGCATTACGTAGGGGAAGGCCCAAAGCCCTCCGGCCTTCCTTGCTGGTCGGGGCCTGCCCTCAGGCTCCCGCCCTTGAGCAAGGGCCCTCCCAGCAAGGAAGGCCCTCAGGCAAGGCCTTCCCCCCCCACGAGATTCCATACTCCTTGCGGATTGGGCCGTAAGGCTCCCGCTCTGCGTGCTCAAAGAACAGGAAGGGGCAGACAACCCCTTTCCTAGGCCTCTTGTCCGATATTACGTAGGAGGAAGGACCGGCTCCGAGGCCCTTTAGGCCTGTAGCCGACGGCGGAAGCCCGAGGCCGTATGCCTTTCTGTGGGCGGAAGGGCCCGAGGAGCCGGGCTTTCTTGGACATAATCCGATTTTTTATTTTTTTCGTAAATTCTTTTTACATGCACATTCCAGACGGAAGGTGCATGTAAATTTTTTTTACATGCACCTTCCATCCGGCGAAGATTCCTCACGGTGAGCTGCCACCATTTCCTTTGTTAAAAATCAAAAAATGGGATTATGGACGCGTGGTTCTACCCTAGCTAGGGAGCATGAAGCAATGTAACCCCGCTTTCATGTTTCAATGCTTCAGCTAGGAATTGAGTGTACTATAGAAGTGAAGGTTGAGAGCGAATTGCTCTAAGTGAGCATAGCAAGCTCTGCTTGCAAATTCTTGTTTGAGAGCTGCAGCTAGGCAAAAAAAATTTGCCTGGCACATTGTTCTCCAGCGAGCAATGTGCGAGCAATTTTTTTTTGCCTGGCTGCAGTTTGCAGACAAGAAGATTTAGAAAGCCTCGGCGTCCAATCGGACTATCTATAGAATATATTGACAGAGATGATGTTTGGAATATTGTCTCAATCAGGCTTGGAATTGTCGATGGGCCTTTTTTATGCTTACCTTTTACATGACATGGATAATGCAAGGGTAGCTTTCAAATAAAATAAATATATACCTTCCAACCACTTACTTATACGTATATTTTTACATAAAATCATGTTATATTTTACAATAAATTTTTAAAAATTTCATACTAGCATGACATTTGACTTTTTAAAGTTGTCTTTTAAGTGAAAGGGCAATTTTTAAGTTTGCCATTCAAATGACATGCTTTTAAAATTTTTGCCTTTCAAAGTTGAAAGGCAAATTAGCCTTTGACGTGCATTGCAGCTTGCAAATGCCAAGACTGATTACATCTCTACTGCAAGACCAAACTGGAGGCCTCCAGGTTCTAAGTGAAGGACGCTAGTATCTAGTTCATCCTCAGAGTGATGCCTTTTTCATTTCATCAACGTTGGGGATCAACTAGAGGTTAGCATCTTCTATCCTTTACATACACAACATATATGTAATAGATAAGCGGATCGTATCTTGGTCCAAGAAATAGTTGTTAAAGGTTTTGTTGCCTCGTGTTTCTCATTGATATGCTGCAGCCAGGCGAAATTGTTTTCCTGGCACATTGCTCATTGGCAGACAATGCACGCAACACCATGCAAAATAATTTTGTCATCTAGACACTTTCAGAGAAGGCCCATAGTTGAGAACTTGAGCATAGCAAACAAATCAATAAAGCATGTTAGGAGGAGACAAGAAGAGCTTCTTACGTACAAATAAGAGCTTGAACAAGATCATAGGCAACACTCGGATCAATAACAAAAGCTTTGTCTAGCGCATGCAGAAGCTAGTTTGTGCTAGTTGAAGGCGGTTGTCAGAATCGACAAGATGGCCCCTTAACTATATATGATACCTTAAGGCACCCTAAATCCCATTATCTAATAACTTCTAGCCAAATTGCATTTAAATTTCAGAGCAGCAATGATGATTGGTACTCTGGCTTGGAAATTTATGTCTTTGTAGCATTATTTTCATTAATTTCGGTGGAGCAATATTGGTTGATAATAGATAAAATGTGACACACACACCATTGGAATCATGGTCCTCCAAATTCCATATTTGAGTTTCTATTTTGTGTTATTGCATTTGCAAGAATCAATCCATCAACAAGCATTAAACTTGACCACTTCTAGTGAGGATGAGAGTATTGCTCACATTATAGAGATGAATGTGGGTAAAAATTCTATCAGCCAGCCTACACTATCAATTTTGAAACTATTCCAAAATTTTTCTGTATCAAGCAAGTTGCGAAAGGTCATCGAAGTTTGTGGAGATCCTAGAGTAGTGAATGAAATGCCCAAAGAATACAATGGAGATCAATTATTTGAGTTTTCACCATCACACATGACAAGCATGGAGGACAGGCAAAGGGCATTTGACTGTCACAATTGGATTCGCTACACAACATCCACAATGTAGGGATTCCCAACGGTGGTTTGTTTATCTACGTGTGGTGGTGCATTTGAGTGTCGTAACATCAATTGTAGTCATATATTCAAGAGAATTCCAAAGAGCCTACTACAAATGTGACTGTGGGTTTTATGATTTGTGCATTGTTTTTCTAGTATTGTATTCATTTCTTTTATTATTCTTTGATCATGAATCTCTAAAAATCCAATGAAATAAAACTCGCATAACTCACAAATATTTACTCGCAATTTATCAGGACACTTTGTAAAGATGTCGGCTACTATCTGCTTCGTTCCGATGAAGGTGGTCTTCAATTTGTTCTTCTCGACTAAGTCCCTTATCAAATGATATTTGATTGCAATGTGTTTCGTCCTTGAATGAAACACAGGATTCTTTGTCAACTGTATGGCAGATGTATTTTCCATTAGGGGCTCGTTGGTGGTTTCACCCAGTCCAATAAGGAACTATCTGAGCCAGGTGATCTCATTGGCGACGATCTTCACTTGGTTGTTCTCTGGCATGTAGATCCTGTAGTATGACGAATGATTGTCATACCCGACGAGGTATCCTTGTTCGACTTTCTCATCGAGCTTCTTTCGAAGCTTATCTAGAACGTGTGCATAAGCTACACAGCCAAAGATCCCAACGTGCATCATATTGGGCTTTCTATCCCACCATAGTTCATGTGGTGTTGTTTGAGAAACATCAGATTTGCCAATTTGTTCTGGATGTAGGCCGCTGTAGCTACTGCTTCAACCCATAGCACTCTTGGTGCTTTCGAATAGGCCATCATACATCTTGTGGCTTCCATGAGGGTCCTATTTTTCCTTTCGACTACACCATTATGTTGTGGTGTATAGAACGTGGTCCTTCTATTAAGGATTCCGTGATTGTTGCAGAAGTTAGTGAAGCGATTTGAGATATATTCTTTGCCACGATCAGTTCTGATCTGTCTGACTTTGCTTCATGTCCACTTTTTTGCCCAATTCATGTATTTTATGAACTTGTCGAGTGCTTACAACTTGGTATGTATGAAGTAGACTGTTGCAAACTTGTTATATTGTTGATGAAGGTGATATAGTACTTCGAGCCTCCATAGAGATCACATCGAAGGATACGCAGATGTCCGAGTGCACTAACTCTAGAAGCTTTGTTAATCTGAAGGAGTCCCCGATGAAGGGAGTATGGGACATCCTCCTCTTTATGCATGCATCACAGGACGTCGAGTTGGTTGCACTCCTAATGCTTACTCTTGTGATTGCTCCATGCAAGCTTGCCTAATACAGGGCCATTGGGTTCATATGGCATAGTCTCCTGTGCCATAGAACATATGTCAACTCATGGGCTTGGTGTGCTTGATCTGTTGGTAGGTGCACCTTCAGACGATACGTTGTCTTTTCGTCTTTCTTGTGTAATGAGTTTACTGGTGCTGATGACATCGACATTGCACGTTTTGTTGAAAAACGTAAAGCACATTCCTGTGTCTGCTATTCTTGCAACTAAGAGCAAGTCCTGCTGCAATGTGGGTACAAACAGAACGTCATCCAATCTTCGGTCCTTGCCATTCGTGTTGAGCCATAGCAAACCAGTGCCATTCACTTGGTGTTTTGATCCATCTCCAAAAACTATGTATCTGGATGGATCTGTATTTCAAAAGTCAGCCATGATTTGTCTGGATGTAACAAAGCGAGAGGTTGCTCATGAATCAAGAATGATCTCTTGTGTGTCAGATGTTGATATTGCACACATATCTGCACAGAGGTAGGCTGTCACATTACCATTGTTCGTCCTTTCTTCGCCCATCTTGGAGCTTTCGGGTTCTTACACGTAGGACAGACTGTTGTGGTTTTTACATTTTCCTTGAGGCTGCTTGTTCCTTGGATTCTAGTAGTAGTCCATAGTTGTATGACCTTTCTTGTGGCAATGGATACATTTGATCTTCGGGTTCAGCCAACACGTATCGACTGTGTGGCCTTCTCGCTTACATCTCACACATATATTTTTTTCACCATCTTGTTGTCTTGGCTTGCCTTTGCTCTTCCATTTGCCTTTGGTGCCTCCCTCCATCTGCTAATTTCAATTCTACTTTCAGTCTGACTTTCTCTTAGGCTTGAACGGTTTCTTGGACTTCTCCTTATTGCTATAGAGAGCCTGATCAGAGGTGTCCTTGTGATCAAGGTGCTCACGGGCTTTGACTTCTTCTCGAATCTCGATTACGGCCTTTTCGAGAGTCATTTGTGGATCTTTGGCTAGCAATGTTCGGGTAGTCTGGAAGGACCTTGGTAAAGCTCATAGCAAGTAGGTGAGCTGCTTCTCTGCTGAGACTGCATTGTCTACTTCGACATTGTGTAACAAAAGGAACAGATCCTTCATCCTTCTAATAAAGGATGTGAGGTCCTTACCATCATATCGTAGGTTCGTTAGCTGGTTTTCAAGAAGCATTATCTGTCTTCGTTGCTTTGTTTGAAACCTGGTAAGAAATGCATCCCACATCTCTCTTACTTGGGTCACTTCTTTCAAAGAAAATGGCCAAGTTGACACGTTTGTTGCTTCCCCCCGACTTGATAGGTTGCTCAGCAGCTCCTTGAGGACCTGGAGAGAAGTCTCGTGCTGCAGCGTGAAGAGAAAAAAAAAAAAAACAAGCAAGCATACACACAAGCACGTGAGCGAAAAAACGAAAAAAAAAAAAGAAGCTATGTAGAAAATCTTAAAAAGCGGCAACGACACCAATGTTGGAAGTATTTCTAGTTTGGGCGGTTTCTAGATCTACTCACGGATGTAGTATTGGGATGTAGAGGATCGTCCACTTCCTAAGATCTACGAGCTTCCTAACAAAACAAGAACATAAACAAAATGGAGCACTAAGGCTTCCCAACTAGTGCTCGGAAATAAATGATATGGCTAAGGCGGTACCCAACTAGCCACTTACTTAACAAACACAAAATCTTGCTAAGGCTTCCCAACTAGCAAGAAGACTAATCTAAATCCTATTCAACACCCAAAATGGATTTGGATATTATAGATTGCGGCTAACTAAGCAAATAGCAAATAAAGCATGCCACAATATAGAAAACCCTAAGTATCAATCCTAAGTTTAAGTTATTTTATTATTTTAAGCTTCTACCCACAGACTTACAAAACACATGCCATAGTAGAAGTTTATTGGCCAATACTCATACGTGGGCTCACAAGACACATGCCACGAAGTTTTATTTATTTATTTATTTATTATATTTTCACTGTGCTTGCACAGTTGCTAACAATCGAAGAGATGCCTACAACCACCGAAAAAGAGCTACAAAAATGGAGAGAAAGGAACGATAAGATAGTAGCTGTCTTATCCTCATCCTAATGCTTGACCTCACAACACTCTCTAAGATCTACTCACGGATGTAGTATAGGGATGTAGAGGATCATCACTTCCTAAGATCTACAAGCTTCCTAACAAAATAAGAACATAAACTAAATGGAACACTAAGACTTCCCAACTGATATGGCTAAGGTGGTACCCAACTAGCCACTTACTTAAAAAACACAAAATATTGTTAAGGCTTACCAACTAGGAAGAAGGCTAATCTAAATCCTACTCAACATTCAAAATGGATTTGGAAATAATAGATTGCGGCTAACTAAGCAAATAGCAAATAAAGCATGCCACAAAATAGAAAACCGATGAAAAGGAGGCAAGAGGAGGCCCGAGCACCTTCCCTCAAGCTATGCACCTTCCCAAAGGGAACACAAATGAAATATAATGATAATTCTCCGAAATAGAGAGCAAGATAATTTAATCTCAAAAGTTTTGTGTACATGAGAAATACCTCTCCTCTTCTAGCAAGGAGGGTCTTCCATAAGCATCCACTAACTTATGGGATAAGTTTAAAACTAGCCATTCTAAGGCTTCTAACAACTTCTAGCTTAGAACTTAGAACTTTTTAAAAGTTTCTAGCTTGGGACTTGAGATGACTTAGAATCTTTCTAAGCTAAAGTTTCTTAAGTCTAAGTTCTAATCCTAAGTTTAAGTTATTTTATTATTTTAAGCTTCTACCCACAAACTTACAAAACACATGCCATAGTAGAAGTTTATTGGCCAATACTCATATGTGGGCTTATAAGACACATGCCACGGAGTTTTATTTATTTATATTTTCACTGTGTTTGCATAGTTGCTAACATTATCCCCCTCCTAATTGGATTGGTGGTCCCACACCAATCAAAGCTTTTTCATCCTGGATCTTTTGAGCTTCCTGGAGACGAGACTGTTGTTGGCGACCATAAAGTTGATGAAAACTTTTATTACCAAAATGTACTCTATTAATAATGCTAAAAGAAGAATAGTCAACATATAAGTAAAATCAAAACACATATGCTTTGTGGAATCTATTAAAAATATCACTTCCAACTTGATGAACCTTGTAGATCTTAAGATAATTGATCTTGATAGGATCTCACACATGTGGAGTCTATTCCCACGTATGAAAGAATGTACATAAGTCATTTTTATAAAGTTAGATTGACTTTAGCTTGATCTACACTAGTGTGAAATTGACCTTTGAGTAGAATCTTGAAATCGGTCAAATTGGTCAAACTTTATGTAAATAGATTGGACTTCCATGTGAATGAGTTATTACTCACACATGTAAAGATACCATTCACACGTGTGGATAAGCTTCTAGATGATAAGATAAGAAGATTCCATTACATTCTATTTTATAGGAAATATTCCTATAAATGTGGAAGACTAGCTTTTTGTTTTCTAGCCAAAGAGAATAGCCAACTTTTGGAATGAGTACATATGGCTCCCATTGGTGGATCTGGATGACTAGGCACTCTTCACACATATGAAGGCTTGCTGGATAGTACACAGCTCATGGATGTACTTGATCTATAAAGGGATCAACCAAATCAATGAGAAGTTGATGTGACATTGGCAATTTCTAGTCTTGCTTGTATTTTTCACATTTGTCTTGTGTTTTTGTGATTGAAATGCATTTCTAAGATCGAGTACTTTACTCTCTGTAAATAGGCCATGCAGGTATTGTCCTCCACACGTGTGAGGCCGCTCATCCATGTTTTTAATCATTTGATCCATTGCTCTTGCTTAAATCATAAGTGTAAAGCATCTAGATCAAGATCTACCACCTAGAACTTGATAGATCTTTGGATTAAGCAATCAATAACTCTTAATGATTGATAAGTACAATCATAATTGTCTTTTTTCTTTGAAAATTGACATGGTATTAGAGCCAAGTCTAAGAGTGATCTGAATGATTAATAGTTCATGTGAAATCATTGACAATGTGTTGTTTTTGAGTTTTACTTGAGAGCGCGAATTCAAGGAGAGAGGTATCATCATTATTTTCTGTCAAGATCAATTTGTGGGCTGCTGAAGTACTATCCACACGTGTGAAACCATACAACAACCTTCAAATTAACTTTCTTTAGTGTTTTTGACCCAAAAATGTGCATATTAGTCCAAAATTCAAGGTTTTTAGTGCATTGTCTAGATCTAGGTTCAATATATTGAATGCTAATGACAAATAGTGATTTGAGTCATTGAAGCAATTCATTTTGAAGCATTAGATCAGATCTATTAGGCCGATTTGTTCAGATCTTAAGTGTGTGTGAAATATCAAACCAAATTGTACTAGAATCAATTTTTTTTGGAGGAGTGATTTGCTAGGATATTTGAAGTAGATCTATTATACCATCATCGAATTTGAACTAGGATTGATCGGGCCAAGATTAAAAGCTTTTTGAAAGCTAGAAATCTATCTTAGATCACTCTTTATCAGGAGATCTTTGTGCATCTCATAGGCTTTCATGCACAATGTCATCCATGGGTGAATATATGTTAGAATCTAGTGAGAAACTAACTTCCACAAACTATTCCATTTGGAAAGTAAGGATGGAATAACTAATTGTGGTTCATGACCTCTTTGGTATTGTTTTAGGAGTTGAGGAAGAGCCTCAAGCTTTCCAAGAACAACTAAAATACAAGAAGAGGGTTAGACTAGCCCTACATTGCTTAAAGTTGAATGTAAGCAATGACCTCTTGAAGGAGGTGGCTTCTTGTACCACATCAAAAGAGGCTTGGGATTCACTGAAGAACATTTATGAATCCAACAACACTTCAAGAGTGCTTATGCTAAGAAACTTGATCTTGCAAAGCATGAGAGGAAGTGGAAAAAATGGACAAGAGTATGTCCTAAAGATAAAATCTTTGAACAAGGAATTGGGATCTATATTTAGGTGATGAAGATCTTGCAACACCCGAGAAGGAGCCTCTTGACAATGATCTTTTGGAAGATCAAAATCAAGTTTCAAAGGAGCCGAGAAGATCCACAAGGATCAAGGCCGAGCCTTCAAGGCTTACATACTTTGAGAAAGAGAAGCAAAGGGAAGACACAACTCCTTCTACCTCTTACTCTTTTCTAGCCACAATGCTTGAAGAGCCATCATGTTATGAAGATGCAAGTAGATCACACGTTTGGAGAGATGCAATGCAAGTAGAGTTTGATGCTTTGATAGATATTCAAACTTGGAATCTTGTACACCTTCCATATGGGAAGAAGCCACTTGCATGTAAGTGGATCTATAGATTAAAGTACAATCAAGATGGATCTATAATTAAGTACAAAGCTAGATTGGTTGCTAAGGGGTTTCTTCAAACTAAAGACATAGATTATAAAGAAACATTTGCTCCTGTAGCAAAGCTTATAACCATTAGATTGATCATTTCTCAACAGTTCCTCCGATCAGATCTGGTTGCAACTCTGCAAACAAACTCTCTATCTCACAAAACTTGCTCTAATACCATGTCAGAATTTGAAATACAAATTTTAGATGGAGATACTAGTCCTACTAGCACTCACACAAAACCAAGTATAGAGAGAAAACAGATCATAGAAGAACTGAGCAAATGCTCTAGCTTATTGAATTAAATGGAATAACTGAGGTGAAACGTCAGTCTTCTTATATAGTTTCTCTAATGATTGATAAAAGCTAATGTGCCTAAAGTAATAACAAAATAGCAACATCTATTTACCAATAATACTACCTATATATAGTAAGAACTAAAAATGAAGTTCTAAGTACTAAATTAGATCCTAATCTATTTGTAGTGCGCCCACCTACATGCATAAGCATAAAAAATAAATTTATTATAAGATAATGGCCCCTTAAAATAGCACGTAGGCATGGCCAAACTATCATTAAGGGGTATCAAATAAACATTAATTCTTAACAGGTCGATCTCCAATCTTTGAAAAAATTCCATGAAAAAATTTGAGCCTTCGGAAAAGTTTGAGTCTTCAGAACAATTCTAGTCTTCAGAAAAATTCGAGTCTTTGAAAAAAAAGTCGAGTCTTTTGAAAAAATCGAGTCTTTGAAAAAATTCGAGTCTTCAAAAAAATTCAAATATTTTGAAAAATTCGACGTGACAGTACAAGAATCCTTGGATCCTTCGGACAAATTTGAGTTGACAGTTCGAGACTCGAATTTTTTGAGTCCTCCAAAAAAATTCGAGACCCTAATTTTCGAGATTTGAATTTTTCGAGTCCTTCAAAATAAATTTGAGACTCTAATTTTTGAGATTTGAATTTTTCGAGTCCTTCAAAAAAAATTTGAGACTCTAATTTTTCGAGACTCTGATTTTTTAGTCCTTCGGAAAAAATTCGAGTCTCAAAAAATTAGAGTCTAATTTTTTTCAAAAGACTCGAAAAATTCGAGTCTCGAATTTTTTCTAAAGGACTCGAAAAATTCAAGTCTCGAAAACTCTCAAATTTTTTTCAAGGGAAATTCGAATCTTCCAATCTTGAATTTTTTTTCAACAGACTCAAAAAATTCGAGACTCGAAAACTCAAATTTGGTTAGGAAAGACTCGAATTTTTTCCGAATAACTCAAAAAATTTAAGTCTGGAATTTTTTTAAAAAATTTGAGTTTCGAATTTGAGTCCTTCGGAAAAACTTCGAGTCTCGAAGACTCGAAAGGACTCGAAAAATTCGAGACTCGAAGACTCGAATTTGATTCAAAAAAATTTGAAACTCAAAATCGAGACTCGAATTTTTTCTGAAGGACTCAAAAAATTCGAATCCTTGGAAAAGAAATTTGAGTCTCCCAAGACTCGAAGAAAAAAATTTGAGACTCCTCCGGTCAAGACTCGAATTTTTCAAGTCCTTCGAAAAAAATTCGAGTCTCTAATTTTTCGAGACTCGAATTTTTGGAGTCCTTCGGAAAAAATTCGAGTCTCTAATTTTTCGAAACTCGAATTTTTGGAGTCCTTCGGAAAAAATTTGAGTCTCTATTTTGTCAGCTCGAATTCTTTCGAAGGAAATTCGAGTCTCGAATTTTTTGAGTTTGTTGGAGGTATTCCCAACATAGAGCAAATAAAAAAAGTGAGTCAATAAATGTGTTGCAAGGGCATGGCTTCCTGCCCGTACAAGTCCATGAGCCAAGGAACACGCTACACCAATCTGCAATTTTGGAGAGAAAAAGAGTCTAAAATCTTATCAGATTTTAATATCTCCAAAACTAGTGAGAGTTAACCCTTGCACGACTGGCAGCAATTCTAGGGTACTGTCTCAGACCTGCATAGAAGTCTGCGAGAGTTGTTGGAAAAAGAGGCTGTGTGAGGGGTGATGTCACTAACTTGTGTTGAGTGAAACCCAGTTGAGAAAATATATTTCTTAGTGTACTTTTCAAACCAGAGGTTGTACTCCAGAACAAAGATTAACAATTCGAAATTGGTTTATCTCTGAGTACTTATTTGATATGAAAGTCAGACTAAGGATAATGATTTTCTCAGTTAACATTGAAAGTTAAAGAAATTGTTCTTATAATTCTTTCATATTTTGAGGAGCTTCTAAGGATAGAAGCAATTTAAGGAGGGAAGAATTTATGGCCATATTTGGATAAGGACCTAGAATAGTTCTAATATGGTAGACTGGCCCTCCAGTATTTGATGTTGTTGGTCACGCCATGATTTAATTCCATGTCAAGACCTGTTTGTGACTAATTACCTTGAGAGGAGCCAAACACTCTAATTGAGACATATGGAGTATTGCATGTCTGTGTGACGGATATAGGCAGGAGGACTGCATAAATAGATGTGATCTATTTATAGTTGACTTGTATTGGGGTTGCATGGTTTCATGCACAGGACTCTACTCTCTATATAATGAGGTAGGGATTCTCCCGTCGACATATTGGGTTTAGGTTACCAGTTTCTCTCTTCTCTCTTCTCCTCTTGCTTCACATGGCATGGCTTGGGGGCTAGATCTGTTGAAAAATGAAAAATCATCTATCTTGACTTTAGGCTTTGGCAAAGTTTTTTCTATATGTATGTAATGTTTCATATTGTAAATGCCAAGTGCAAGTGAAACTCAACTCCACTTTTTATGCATATTTTGTTTCACATGAAGAGCCAAAGGATGTATATGAAGCACTCAACTCAAAACAATAGTTTCTAGACATGAAGGAGGAATATGATGCATTGATTGCCAACAAGACATGGAAGCTTGTGGATCTTCCATCCAACAAGCACACTATTGGCTACAAATGGGTTTTTCGAGTCAAATATAATCAAGATGGCACAATCAACAAGTATAAGGCAAGACTTTGTGCAAAGGGATTTGCCCATGTTTATGGACTTGATTATGAGGAGACTTTTTCTCCAGTTGCAAAGATGGTATCAATTAGAATCATCATTTCTATTGCTTGTTTTTTCAAATGGCAAGTTTTTCAAGTAGATGTCTCAAATTTTTTTTTAAATGGATATCTAGAAGAAGAAATTTATATGGAACAACCCCTTGGGTTCATCCAAGACAAGACCAAAGCTTGCTTTCTCTTCAAAAGTCTCTATGGACTAAAGCAAGCACCAAGATCGTGGTATTCTCAACTTAACACTTTCCTTATCTCACTAGGATTCAATCTTAGTAACTATGATCCTTCCTTGTATGTCAAGTTCTATGATAGTGATATTGTCATTCTTCTAATTTATGTTGATGGTATTATCTTAATAGGAAGTTGTATCAATTTAGTTGAAGAAACCAAAATTGCACTTGGAAGAGAATTCAAGATGCAAGATCTTGGAAAAATTCATTACATCCTAGGATTAGAGATTGACTTCCATAATGAGAAAGCTTTTGTTTGTCAATCCAAGTATGCTCTTTCAATGTTGAAAAAGTTTAATATGCTAGATTGTAAAAGTATTGATACTCCTATGGAGCAAATTGTAAAAAACCCTAACAAAGGTGATGAAAGATCCTTCGTGGACATCACTCTTTTTAGGAGTCTCATAGGCTCCTTAATTTGCTCACCATAACTAGGCCTAAAGTAGATCGAGAATCTACAAGCGCATATGTCATATACCTTGGAGAAAATTTAATGTCTTGGCTTTCCAAAAAGCAAGATACCATATCACTCTCATCTTGTGAAGCTGAATATAAGACACTTACTACTACAACAAAAGAAGTGTTTTGGATTAAGAGATTGCTTTTGGAGCTAAAGACTATCAAGGAAGGTAATCTACCATTGATCATGTGTGACAATATTTCAGCACAAGCCCTTGCCAACAATCCAATATTTCATGCAAGGAACAAACACATCGAAGTTGCACATCACTTTGTGAGAGAGAAGCTCATTGAAGGGGAAATCTACTTCGAGCACATCAACACATCATCATGTATTGCAAAGTTGCTCACCAAACCTTTGAGCAAAAATTCTTCCATCAAGCATAGAGCCAATCTTGGATTAATTCCAAGATCCGTGTTCAAGTCAACATAGATTAATTTTTAGGAGGAGTGTTGAAAAATGAACAATCATCTATCTTGACTTTAGGCTTTGGAAAAAGTTTTTCTATATATATGTAATGCTTCATATTGTAAATGCCAAGTTTGGCCTAGAAGAAACTCGAGCTACATGGTTTCTTGAGTCTAGTTGGTTATATACAACATGCATATAGAATGTAGACATAGAAATGCCAATTATGGGCTTGTACAAACTCGTGGCATATCACATGCAATGATTGTAAGTGATCCAAAGTGGCATGCAAGGCATGCACTGTAGGGCCGATGTTCTCGCTTCGTAGTAGCCCTCTCGTCTGTTAACAAGGGTTAGAACACTGGATAGGTGCCTAACTATGCATATATGCTACTTTTAGATAGTTCTCTACTTTTTCCCTAACACTAACACTACTCACCCCTAACTCTACTCCATTAAACTAACATTCATCATGATTTTGTGATGGGAAGGGAGAGTAGAAGAGAGTGAGGGAGAGGAAGAGAGAAAGGGAGAGAGAGATTTGAGAGGGAGGTTAGCTCAAATACTCCATATCGAACCAACACACAAATCATCACAAAAGCATAAGCAAAGAGTGATTAGCACTTGAGCTCCCAAAATATTAGAGTCTCCTCCTCTCAATTAATCATGAAAAACAGAGTAAAAATGGTGCCTTTTTATAAATGGGGAAGGCCCTTGCCCCAAAATTCTATTGGCTAATATGTACATTGATCCTAATCATTCATCTTGGACCCAACTTAATCCAAGGGTCCACAAAAAGTACATTAGAATTCACAGGATTCATGTGAGTCCAAAGTTGGACCCAACTCTAAAATAATAAACTTCTAAGTTTAAAATGACTTTGGGCCTCAAGTTTTATTTTAATTACAAGGGCCCAAGTCCATTATTTCTATTTACAATCGTCTTGCATGCTCCTGGACTTATACGCACAAAAAGCCATGCCCTCGCAACACATTTATTGACTCATTTTTTTTTATTCGCTCTATGTTAGGAATACCCCCAAAAGGACCCACGGCCTGAAGTAGTGCCAATCCCTCGGCACTCTGCCGGTTCAGTACAATGAGCGCTTGGCTCATCGCTGGTTGATCAGGTAGGACGCTACGTCTTCCATAAAGGTGATTTTGCCAATATCTTTCAAGTCCTTACTTGTGTGCAGGGACTTGTGGACGCCGGTGATCCATCGTTGATCGGTCCAAGCTTGAACACGGCTACTCCAGGGGTGGCCCAAAAGGCTGGCTCGGTAATATACACGAGCGATTGGCAGCTGATCCTCCACGCGATCTGAGGCTTTATTCGGATCAAAACAAATTGGTGGGAGAAAATTATCCCACTTGGTCTCGATGGTCATCAAATACTCCAAGTCTCGGGCATAAGTTGTTGCCGTGTAGACTATTGGATCTGGACAATTGAAATACTAATACTCCATGGAAAATTCGTTGAGAGCCCTTTGGACGTCTACAGCCATTGTCCAGCCATGCTTAGAGTTAATCTTTGGCCAATTGCAGTTGTTGAGCGTGATTTTGTCCATTGGATTGCTACATTCCGCCCATTTGGTTCGTTGTATACATGGCAGGAAATGGGCATTTACCCGAAGTTGCTGAGGATTGGTCACATAAGCCTTGATGGCCGCAGGGTCACGTTCAAAAAGCTGCTAGCGCCATTCTGGTTGTGGTAAGAGGGCGGGGAGTCCCTGCAGCTCGTTTCTCTTGATGGTTTGCGCTGAGAAGGATATCTGCCAACCTCCTCTTGAAGACTCGTGGGGATATTTGAATAAGAATTCGTTGATTTTTTCCTCCACGGACTTGGGGCATCTGAAAGCCTAGCTGGCAGACATAGTGCGAGAGCCTCTTGATGAGGAGGCTTGTCCTTTCCCATGGCTAAGGCTGGGACCCGTGTCTTGGCCTTGGTCTTGTGTCTCAGCTCCAGTATCAGGAGGTCTTTGGTCATGCCTGTCTAGCCCATGATTTTGACTTATTGCCTCTACTGTCTGTTGGCCTTGGTCTTGGCGTACTTGCATGTGCAGCATCAAAGAGAGGTGGCGCTGGAATCACCACCGAGGTTGGATGAGTCTTCTTCTCCATAAATTGTTGACAAGCCTTGAGGGCTTATTTGGCCTGGGCGAGCTCTTGAGTTGCACTGGCCTGGTATTTGTCGAACTCCGTCTGGTAGTTGTTCAGGGTTTGACTATAGACCTGCACCTGACGCCGAAAAAGATTCATTTCTGGTTGAGATAGTGGCCTTGAATCAGGTGTAGGTTGAGCTAACCAGGTGAGTTTTGCACTTTGCAGGGCTTGTACCTCCGCCCCCATGCTTGTATTTTCTACTTCATATATTTGGAGTTGCGCCTGGAGGGGGAAAGCCATTGAGATGCTTCAGACTGAAACTCCTACACCTTGGTGGAGGCATCTGTCAACACTTTGGAGAGGCTCTGGATATACTGGTTGAGGTTGTCCTTCTTCTGCTGCAGCTTGGTGATCTCCCGGTGCTCGTCTTGTTCGTGTTGTTGAGTAATCATGAGCTCTTGCTGCAGCTTCGTGATTTTTGCACACAGTTGGGTGTTGTTCGTTGCCAAATAGAGTACTCGGCTGTCCAATGAGGTCCTGGTTGCTACCACGTCCTGGATAAATGTTCCCAAAGCTTGGTAGGCCATCGTTAAGTCCGTTGGAATAGCCAGTACATTGATGCTTGCAGGGACTTGTGTGGTAGTGGCCCCGACAACCTGTACAATGTCGTCATCGTTGTCTTCAATGACTTTCTCCGGTGACCTTTTGTCATCTGGGGCGGTGGGATCTGCCCATCTGGTGATGGAATAAAAATAGATGCATCATCAATCAATTGCTGGTCGCCCTCGGCAACCTTCGATGGAGAAGTGGGGGGTGTGGAAGGAGAAAAAGTGGAAACATGGATGAGGACAGTGTGTCCAAAAGAGAGGATGGATGGAACAGAGGAAAATTGTAGGGTGGTGTTGAGAACGAAAGGGAAAGATGGGGCAGAAGTGGTTTGGTGTGGTGGTGAAAAGTTTATGACCTGCATCCACGCCAGGGTGTCCGGAGACAACTGTGAATCAGCATGATTGAACTAGGGAGGGACAGCGGTGGAAACAGGAGGAATGGAGGATGCGATAGTAATGGAAGAGGTGGTGGAAGATGGAACAGATGGAGAAGTAGTATCTACAGAGGAGATATGAATGAGAACAGAAGCAATAGTTGTGGGTGGGACAGAAGGAAGAGGAACGACAATGGAAACAAGAGTAGGGGGTTGTACAGAAGAGGAAGTGGTGGTGGTACAAACTGGAGCTATTACCGGTGTGACGGTGGTGGTACGGCATCTGGTGGTAGGTGAAGATGAAGAGGAGGGGGCAGTGCCATGCATTCTTTTGTTGGCCGTCGTGACAATGACTGCAAGTTGGGCAGACGTGGATGCGGTGGATGGAGGATACAAGTTAGTGTATGACACATTGGATGATAAAGGCTAGAATGGCGGAAACCATGCACTTTCGCCTCGAGAAGTGCACAGGCAAAGTTACACAACAGGAGGCCCGCTGCGTTATGGTCATGATTGTTTGGTTTGATGGCGATTGTTAATTCATGGATGAGGAAGACATGCCAGTCATATGGCACAATTGTGGGGCCAGGGAATCCCAAGAAGGACTCCATAATCGGACTAATCAGCTTGGACTGGATTTTGTCCTTGCAAAATGTTGAAACAACCAAAAAGTTGTTCAGTAGATGCATAGTTGCCTAAATTACTAGGTCCGCGATAGCCTCTTTCAGGTACCCGTTGTTAGTTTAAATTGGAATTTCAGGTGAGGTCTAGGTTAAGAAAGGTTTTATCGTGACTTTTGCCTGATGATGAGAGATGGGCTGGCGGTCACCGGACATAATGCTGATAGTGACCATTGAGTCCGCGTTAATCTGTACCTTGTACGTGGTACCCTAGTACAGGAAGTGAAAACGCTTCTTCTGTGCATCTCAGATGGCGTAAGCATGAAGGGCGAGGCCCATGTTGATGTCATAGTTGAAAAGCGTCGAGTAGAATTCCATTGCTTCAAGAAGTGAGCCAGCAATTTGGAGCCATGGTTTGACCAGGGCTTCAGAAGGCAAGGACCAAATTTGGGTGGCTGAGGGTATCTCGCGCTGGATCACTTGCTTGGTGCCAGAGTCGTCAGAAGGTGAGGAGGCCATGTTAGTAGTGATAATTAAAGTTGGTTAAGAAGTAAGAAAAATGACGGAATGGGTCAAAAGTGATGGAACGAGAAAAATAGTGGAAAATGAGAATTGGATGGTAGTAACAGCAGTTCAGAGCATAGATTTGGATTTAGAGTATACAGATGATGGCTTGTATGAAGTTTGGTTGCATTCGGAGAACTTGGAAATTTTGGTCAAAATTTGAACAGAGCTTCGCTAGGAAAGGTGACAAATGACTCTAATTCAGTCCTTATATAACGGAATCTAGAGTGCGTATTTGGTGAAATCCACTTTCTCTTGCGCAGTTCCACCCAAGTTTCTAAGACCTCAGAGAAGTCTACGAGAGTTCAGGAGGTGATTTGATTGCCTTGCGAAGGTTCTGCGAGGGTTCAAACAGTTTGCGAGGATTCAATCCTCGCAAGAAGTGAATGCTCGCACAACTTGCTCCAGTGGTTGGATTTTCAAGATCAAACTATATAGACAGGCTAATTTCACTGCTCTGATTCCATTTATGCCCGTGCAAAGGTTGGTTTGATGATCTTGATGCTCTGCGAGGGTTCTGAAGATTCTGCTTCTTGGAACCCTCGCACACACTAAAAAATGATATTTTGTCCATCAGTAACTCTCGCAAAGATGTTCATGGATGCATCTATGTCAGATCTAGTGATTTTCCAAGTTTCAAGAGCCATCTCCCAGGGAATCTCCAAAAATCATGAAAAAAGTGCTCTTTTAGAATGTTTTTTTGACGAGATCTTGAGATTCTCTGATTTTTAACTTTTGCAAACTGGTAATCTGCTACATCCATGTTAGATCTGACTGGTGGTAACTCTCTGAAAGTTCTGATAGATAATTGATAGCGAATCCATCAGTTAATCTGATGATCTACTTTCCACTTGATCTTATCTGGATCTAGATCTCTCTTAAATCTTGTTGGATCTTCACTGATCTCGCCAGATCTGGCTAAATCCTGATGGATCTAGCTTGATCTGGCTTGATCTTCTTGGATCTACTTGTGATGGCCTAGCTGATAAACTTTCCGTAACATGCCACCACCAACCTAGATTTATCTCACTGCAGTGGCTAGTACTTGTGCAACTGGCTACCGTTGATGGGTGTGTCGAAAGGTGTCCCATCTAGGTTCTCCAAATTTACGACTCTATAACTAAGAATTTCTTTGATTTGATAAGGATCTTCACCTGTGAATTTTAATTTCCCCTTGATCACCTTGGTTTTATACATCAGGACTAGATCCCCGAATCGAAGATCTTTCTTTTGTAACCTACGATTGTGCCATGCCTTGTGTCTTTCCTTTTCAGTTGCCAATGCATGCACAGCTAGTAAGCGTGTTTCACATAGCTTATGCAGAGCTTCGTGGCATAGTTGTAGGGATCTGGATTCATCAAGGCGTTGCGTTGTGACAATCCTTAATGAAAGGACCAAAAACTCTATTGGCATTACAACATCTTGACCATATACCAATTGGAATGGGGTTTGATCAGTGCTTCCCTTATATGCTATCATGAATGCCCACAGAGCAGCATGCAACTTGTGTTCCCAATCCGATCTGCTAGCTTCAACTGTTTTCGTGAGTACGCTACACAGGATCTTATTGGATGACTCTGCTTGCCCATTACCATGAGAATAATAAGGCATACTAGTTCTATGGATCATGAAGAATTCCTCCAACAGGACCTTGATGGTCTCATTGATGAAATGACTGCCGCGATTGCTGACTATCTCAACCGGGCACCCAAAGTGCACAATGATATTTTCATAGAGAAACTTGGCAGTGGTCCTAGCATCAGCTACTCTTACTGCCTTGGCTTCGACCCACTTGGTGAGGTAGTTGGTGGCCACGATTATGTATCGAACCTAGTACTTCTTGCTGGAGGGTGAATTGGACCAATGTAATCCAATCCCCACTTTTTGAATGGTGCTTGGACTAAGACCGGGTGCAAAAGGTCATAATTCAATCTCGTTGGTCTCCTTGCCCTTTGGCACACATCGCACTTCCTCAGGTATTCCTTCGTATCCTTATGAATCATTGGCCACCAGCATCCTGATTGCAGGATCTTGTGAACTGTAATGTCAGATGCAAAATGGCCTCCACCCATGCCTTCATGTGAAAGCAAAATGATTTGGGTGGCCTCATGAGGAAGAATACATCGCCGAAGAATCCCATCTGGTCCTCTTCGGTACAATTGGTCGGCAATCAGCTGATAAGGTCTAGCTTTCAAGATCAATTTTTGTTGATCCACCTTTGGTAGTGATTTGTCTGGTTGGCCCCTCATTAGATATTCAACTATGTCGACAGCCCATTCCGATACTGTGTCTACGTAAAATAAGACCACATCAAGCAGTTCATCGTCGGGTTGGGTTGCAACCTCCTTCTCCTTGATACGCGACACATGATCCGCCATGTAGTGTTGTTTTCCCTTGCGAACTACTATTCAAATATCAAACTCTTACAACAAAACTAGCCATCAAGTGATTCTCCCTGTGTTGTAGGTTTTGTTAACGAGATAGAGCAAGGGTTGATGGTCCGTATAAAAGGCAAAGTGAGTGGCCATCAGGTAATGCCGAAACTTCTTAATTGCATAAATCATTGCCAGTGCTTCCCGCTTTGTGGTTGAATAATTCATTTCTGTATCACTGAGCTGTCGGCTTGCAAATCGGATCGGAAAATCCTTTTTGTGTTCTCTTGGCTGGGTTAAGACTACTCCAACTTCATACTTTGATGCGTCCGTATGCACATGAAACTCCATGGACCAATTGGGTGGCCGTAAGATTGGTGCTGAAACCAATGCATCCTTAAGTTTTTGGAAAGCCTTTAGGGCTTTCTCTTTCCAATGTGGTTCCGTTGTGAGCTTGTAGATTGGTCGTGCTAACTTCGTAAAATCTAGAATAAAAATCCTGTAATAGTTCGCATGACCCATAAAGATGTAGACCTCGCGAATTGTTCCTGGTGATGGTAGATCAACAATGAAACTGAGTTTTGATAGGTCTGTGGCGATTCCATGTCTAGATACTATATGGCCGAGAATCAAGCCATGTATAACCCAAAATTGTTATTCTGGATTCAAGGAGATCTTAAATTTGCAACATTTTTGTGCACTTCTCCAGATTGGACAAGTGTTCGGAGTCTGGTCAATAATCGCACAGATCATCCAAGCAAATTTTCAAAAATTTCTGCAAATACTCTTTGAATGCCACCTGCATGACTCGCTAGAAGGTGCTTGGGACATTACAAAGTTCAAATGGCATCACCTTATAGGCATAGGTTCCCCATTCCATGGAAAATGTTGTCTTATGGTTGTCTTGGGGTGCTATCTTCACTTGCTTGTAACCGCTGAAGCCATCTAAGAAACTGTAGGCTTCGGCTCCAGCTACTCTGTCAAGGATATTTTTCGTAAAGAGCAAAGGAAAATGATCCTTTTTGGTGACTGCGTTTAGCGCTTTTAGATTCACACATATTCGCATTTTTCCATTCTTCTTGGGTACTATAACTATCGATGAAACCCATTCAGTGTGCTTGATTTCGTAAATGAAATCTATGTCTAACAGCTTCTACAATTCCTGCTTGATCAGCTCCGTGTAGTTTGAGTTGCAGCGGTAGTAACGACTCACCTTGGAGATTTCTCCATCCACCAAGGGTATGGTATGTTGGACTACTATTGGTGGGATGCCCTTCAGATCGCTATAATTCCAGGCAAAACAATCCTTGTATTCCACCAACAATGATCATAGTCTTTTGAATTGTGTGGGGCATTAACTGCTCTCCCTAATGCACTATCTTTTCTTCTTCCTTGGCTCGACAAGGTTCATTGGTTGCGTTCGCGCAGGTCCCTCGAAGACTTGTTCCGCTGGCGCCTGACTTTGATCAGGTTCTCGCTGGGCTTGCGGCATCATAATCACCACATTGTCCAAGGTATAATTCTTGAAGGTCTCAGGCATCTCGTGAACTGGTGCTCATCAAGATTCCTCCTTCAGCATATTGATCTTAGCCCAACTGGTCATCTTTTGATTCTCCGTCATCTGAGTAGAGGATGACGCTGTATTAGAGTCCATCCTGATTGACTTCAAGGAATCCAGCACCTTCTTTTTGTCTCTTTTTGTCATCTCGGTGGATTTGTCCTTGTTGTCTTTCTTCAAAATTGGTGTGCATTCGCCTCGTGGTTGCGAATATCAACATCCATTGTAGCTATAGCTTCTTCAGGCAGATCACTCCATCGGATCACCTGGTTGTAGCGTTGCTTCAACTAGTTCTTCTTATTCGCAAGTGTCCTTGGTGGATCTATCCTTGAAACTTTCGCCATAGCAGATTCTTGCGGCGGTTGAGCTGGTATTTTTTTAATTTCATAACGATCTAAGTCCATGTGCTGTAGGATCTTCTCATCAATTAGCTCAGTCTCCTTGTTGTAAGTTAGAGCATATTGTCAAGGGACTAAATCATTGCCCATTGGGTTCTCAATAGATTCCGTTGACAGCCATGCTATGTTTATCATATTCACTCCAAATGTAATTGGTGTGTCCATGGTGTAACACTTGGGTGAAGATGTGCTGGGTTCAGGATCTGATTCATATTGACATGCTTGGCAGTCAATCGTTGCTAATGCATCCATCCATCTCACGACATCCATCTCTAAATCGTGGTCACCACCCTTGGCTTGCCTCAGGCGATCTATCGTGTGATCTATCGTGGATGATCCGTCATCAGCCTTGGGTGCAAGTGGTTTTACCGCCCATGTGGTTGGATCGACCTTTATAGCCTGCTCTCTGTTTTCAAAGGTGAGTTTCTCCGTACCCCAATTGTGTACTACTTGCGCAGTCTTCAACCATGGTCTTTCCAGTAAAACACGGTATGCAGATGTAGATTCAGGTATATCCATTACTACAAAGGTGATCACAAACTACATGCCTACTATTTTTACAGGGATATCGACAACCACACCCTTCGATTTTACGCAGGATTGATCCACTAGCTTGATGGCGAATCTTGCTGGTTTCAATCCTTGCAGACCCCACTTTTGATACAAAGTAGTGGAGATCAAATTGACATTGGATCCTCCATCTACCACTGCTACATTGTCCTTAAATCTTTTGTGTCTGATTGGCAAGGTGATGTTGTGTTCCTCGCTTTCCCATATTGCCCCGATGTGGAGGACGTTACTAGTCTCTTCATAGCCCGTACAATATATGGGCTCTGGCGCTACTGGTTCCGCATCCGCTTTGGCCCATTCAGCCAAAAGGCTTTTAGCTTGTGATATTATTCACAGTAATTCGTCGAGGTGTAAACTAACACGGCTCGCCAGCAAGCTTGTGAGCCCTTCAGTGTGCGGTCCCTCGAGCTCCACCATGTGGAAAGGTGGTTCATGACGATGCAACCGATTGTTCTGATCAGTGTGCAATGGTGAGCCCGTTTGTGGTTCTCGTTCGTCATCAGCAACAGGTTCCATAGGATTGTCCCTTTCTTGCTCTTTTTCCTTCGCTTGTGCTCTCTGTACCCAATGCCGTATCTTTTAGTACTGTCTCCTTTCTTCCCTCACATTCGGATATGGCGCTGAAGTTGAGGGTTGGTCATCAGTGACCAATGGCGGTGGTGAGGGAGCCACTTCCTTCCTCTTATGTGCTCGCGTAATGGCTAACACAGGGGCATGGAAATGTTGACTTTCCGGTCCTCGCTGGAACTGTTGCTCGTTGTATTGCAATGAAGTTCAATGGTGCACTGATTCCAGGTCTCAATGAACAATTCTTGAAGCAGTGTCCATAACCGCATTCTCGGGTGAAGGATGTATATTGTCCCTTATAAGGGCATTCAGCAATTCTGTGTCCTTCACCACATCTGTAGCAGCCGTAATTTCTTTTGTCTTGACGCTGAGTTTGAGCTGCATAGGCCGCAATATATTCATTTATGACAGAATCCATATATGGTTCATCCAACCCATACTATCGTTGCTACTCAATTTGAGGTGGTACTGGCATCTCTGGTTCTGTTGCTGTCAAGTTTACGTGGGCCACTTGTTGATTGGCTGGCTCTGGTGGTGCAGGCAAGGCCATGCGCTGTGGATTATTCGGTCCGCCGTACCTCTGTGCCGCATGATGATATGGATAAGAAGTTTGATAAGGACTCCTCTTCTGTTGGACAATCCGGGGGTCAAATGGGCAAAATGTCGTATCTTGCAATATTGTGTTGCACAAAAGGCAAAATCTATAGATCAGTCTCAGATTTTGCTTTAGGATTGGGCACTCGTTCGTTGTATGGTTTTGTGTGCATACTGAACACCATACATTTTTGCATCGGGGATACTGTAGCTGGTTTTGTTCCGGAAGATTGGGTGTCGTTGCTACAGCTCCTTGTAAGGCTTTCAGTTTTTATCAAACTGCGCCGTAAGCTGCTCCATCTACTGTTTGTGTAATTTTATCATATGTTTCATCAACAGTTCTATGGATAGAGTGGAAGCATTTGTTGATGATGATAATATCGAGGGAGTAGGAGTATGGGTGGATGGATATTCATCGTCTGATCCCTCATCCTCTTCCCTGATGGCATCCCCCATAGCTTCTTGCATAGTAGCGTATTGCTCTCGTCGTTTCAGTTCTCTCCTGATGCTAGGTGGTAACCCCGCAAGGAACCACATGATCACCGCACACTGAGATGGAACTTCAAAATTCTCTACGAGGGTTCTTGACCACTGGAACGGAAAATTTTAGTGTTTGCGAGGGTTCTTTGGTACTTTTCCATCTTTTTTTCACTAGAAACTCTCGCACAGGCACTCAAACAGTGAACTAACTCTCACAAGCTTTTCTGTGTCTTGGTCTCACTGAGATGGAACTTCAGAGAGCTCTGCGAGAGTTCTTGTAAAGATTTAAAATTTTTTTGGTTTTTTACAAAGATTTTTTGAATTTTTATGATTTTTGCAATCTGCTTGGAACCAACTCTCGCAGGCTTCTATGCTGGTCTGGGACAGTACCTTGGAGCTGCTGCCAGTCATGCGAGGGTTATCTCTCAGTCATGCGAGGGTTATCTCTCACTGGTTTTGGAGAAAACAAAATCTGAAGAAAAATTTGGCTCTTTTTTCTTCCAAAATACAGATTGGAGTGTTTTTTTGGGTTTTCTCAGATTTTGATTTGGATGTCAAGCCCTTAGAGGCTGTTCAGGGTCTCCTCCACCCTCTCACACGTCCTCCACTAGCTGGGAACAGTCCAAACACAAGAAAATACAGAAAACTAACTCTTCCGACCCCAAAATCCACCTAAAACTACTCTAAAAAACAAGAAATAACTAAAATGCAGCTATGCTAGTTAGTGAAACTTATCCCCGACAATGGCGCCACTGTAGGGCCAATGTTCTCGCTTTGTAGGAGCCCTCCCGCCTATCAACAAGGGTTAGAACACTGGATAGGTGCCTAACTATGCATATATGCTACTTTTAGATAGTTCTCTACTTTTTCCCTAACACTAACCACTAACACTACTCACTCCTAACTCTACTCCACTAAACTAACATTCATCATGATTTTGTGAAGGGAAGGGAGAGTAGAAGAGAGTGAGGGAGAGGAAGAGAGAAAGGGAGAGAGAGATTTGAGATGGAAGTTAGCTCAAATGCTCAATATCATTTTGCTTATGGAAAAACATTAACTAGCATAAACTAAAAACATAGCAAATGGGAACCAACACACAAATCATCACAAAAGCATAAGCAAAGAGTGATTAGCACTTGAGCTCCCAAAATGGTAGAGTCTCCTCCTCTCAATTAATCATGAAAAATAGAGTACAAATGGTGTCTTTTTATAAATGGGAAAGGCCCTTTCCCCAAAATTCCATTGGCTAATATGTACATTGATCCTAATCATTCATCTTGGACCCAACTTAATCCAAGGGTCCACAAAAAGTACATTAGAATTCACAAGATTCATGTGAGTCCAAAGTTGGACCCAACTCTAAAATAATAAACTTCTAAGTTTAAAATGACTTTGGGCCTCAAGTTTTATTTTAATTACAAGGGCCCAAGTTCATTATTTCTATTTACAATCACCTTGTGTGCTCCTTGGGTCATGGACTTATACGCGCAGGAAGCCATGCCCTCGCAACACATTTATTGACTCATTTTCTTTTATTCACTCTATGTTGGGAATACCCCCAACATACACAAACTGAGTTGGACACAAGCATAGTGATTTGGACAAATTTAGTTTAGAATTTGACAGTTGGTAAAAGTAGGTAGAAATGCATGCATGTAAAGTGACAAATGTCACTAGTTTGCTAGCTATCACTTTTAGATGTGGATGAAAGAAGGAGAAAGATGATTCTACCTCGAGCTACTCCAATCTCCATAAATATGTATAGGCTCTCTCATAACTTTTGATGAAGAACCAAGCTTTGAAGCTATTCCATGTCAATTTGGATCTATCTTATTGTATACTTGAATTTTGCTCTCTCTTTCTCTCTCTAACTCGATTAGATAATTATGCTAATGCATTAAATTCTTGTACTTCTTTCTCTTTTGATATTGAATGCAATCATTCTTTAATTATTAGCATGCTAGATTGTGTTTTGGTCATAAATTCTAGAACTAGATCTTGATACTCAATCTAGAATCAATGTATGTGCTAAACACAAACCTTAACAAGATCATTC
This sequence comes from Diphasiastrum complanatum, assembly GCA_029204225.1. Taxonomy (NCBI): domain Eukaryota; kingdom Viridiplantae; phylum Streptophyta; class Lycopodiopsida; order Lycopodiales; family Lycopodiaceae; genus Diphasiastrum; species Diphasiastrum complanatum. The sequence continues at coordinate 19,106,837 of CM055105.1, forward strand.
ACACTTGAGGATTGTTCCCCACATGTGTGAATTTGCTGGAATTTTATCAAGATCCAGGTTTGATCTAGGATTGGTTGGGTGGTTTGGCTCCATAGTCACTCTTGTTGTGTTCTCCTATCCTCATCTTAGGGGCAATCCTTTAGGGTCTTTACAGTTATGTACTAAAATGTCGTTACTCTTCGAATTGAAGATTATACTACTTGCATTTCCTTCCATGTTCCATCTTCATGCATATAGTTTGGGTACTGATATATGAATGTGTTTGTTGTTGTTCATTTCTCTTTTAAGGATTGGTTTGGGATTAGTATCAGGTAGATGTGTAGGGCTTAGAGGCTGATCCATCATTCTACTCAGTTCAGATGCTTCCTAGTTATCAGCTCCTTGAGGAGTTCTTCTTACACATTAGGGCCCTTTTTGGACTCAAAAAAGGCCTCTTCCTTGCCTAAATAGGTTTTTTAATCATAATTAGTTTAGTGTTAATCAATCCTATGTGGCACTTTTACCTTGGGTTACCACATAAGGTGAGCAAGAGTTAAGGGCTAAGTATAGGTCCCATCATCCATAGACTTTTGTAGGTACTTTGTAAGGCAAGACTAGCATATTCATTGTCTTGGTTCCAATAGGACAACAGCTAGGGCTCTAGGTGGGACATAGACTTGCAGGCCTCATTTAATGCCCAAGTACATTTCAAATTTGAAAATTGCTTATGAATTTTAATCAACCCACTTTTGTGTCCCCCTTCACATTCAAACTAAGACTATCTCACTTTCATTAGTCTTTCACATACCAAATAATCTATTTTTTTCAGATGGATATTATTTTTTTCAAAATTGGCCTTCAAGATACATTTTCATTTCACCATGGATTTAGTCTGTTTGACCTCATAACCTCAAAAAAGTGTTTATAAGTCAAGCTGTTTTTATTAGTTTGCAAACAAAAATATATCCTGGAAGCCAGTTTTTCGTTTTTTTTGGCCCGAAATCGTGATTTTTGGCCGTTTCACTTCATCATAAGGACAAAAATGCGTTTCGGACCAAAATTTTTTTTTCAAAATCACGGTAAGGCGCGATTTTGGGCCGTTTGACCAAGTCAAACGGCCCAAAATCGCGCCTTATCGTGATTTTGAATTTTTTTTTTTGTTCCGAAACGCAATTTTTGGCCTTCTGATGAAGTGAAACGGCCAAAAATCGCGATTTCGGGTCAAAAAAAAAAATGATATATTTCTGTTTGCAAACTAATAAAAACAAATTGACTTATAAACACCTTTTTTGAGGTTCTGAGGTCAAACAAACTAAATCCATAGCGAAACAAAAAAGTATCCCCCAGAGGCCAATTTTTCATTTTTTTTGGCCCAAAATCGCGATTTTTGGCCGTTTCGCTTCATCAGAATGCCAAAAATTATGTTTCGGACCAATTTTTTTTTTTTCAAAATCACGGTAAGGCGTGATTTTGGGCCTTACCAAAAAAAAAATCATTAGTCAAATGGCCCAAAATCGCTCCTTACCGTGATTTAGAAATTTTTTTTTTTTTTTGGTCCAAAACACAACTTTTGGCCTTCTGATGAAGCGAAACGGCCAAAAATCACAATTCGGGCCAAAAAAAAAAAGAAGGAAAAATCGGCCTCCGGGATACATTTCTGTTTGTAAGCTAATAAAAATAAATTGACTTATAAACACTTTTTTTGAGGTTCTGAGGTCAAAAAGACTAAATCCATGGCGAAATGAAAATGTATTCCAAAGGTCAATTTTGAAAAAATGATATCCATCTGAAAAAAATAATTTATTTGGTATGTGAAAGACTAATGAAAGTGAGGTAGTCTTAGTTTGAATGTGAAGGGGGACACAAAAGTGGGTTGATTAAAATTCAAGAGCAAGTTTCAAATTTGAAATGTACTTGGGCATTAAATGAGGCTTGCAAGTCTATGTCTCACCTAGAGCACTAGTTGTTGTCCTATTGTTGCCTACTAGGTACTGTGTGTAGCTATTGTTGGTTACTAGGTACTTTCAAGTGTATCCATGTAGGGTTAATGTAGGGTTAATGCTAGAGGTGTACTTTGTGGGCCCACACTTGATTTAATCTACACCATTGAATCTGCCATGTCATATGGACCATTTCTGCTCAATTGTCACACTTTTATTGGTACACGTGTCATCATTAACACTAATCCAGATTAGTGAAGAGACCCTTTTTGAGTTCAAAAAAGGTCCCAATGAACTGTTGAGTGACAGTTGTAACAAGCACTTTGTAGAATTCACATTTGTGCTAGCATCAAGTAGATGTGCAGGACTTGGACATTGATCCACTGTTCCATTGATTGTTGTTGTTTCCCGGTTTTTGGCTCCCTGAGGAGTTCTTCTTACAACTGTTGAGTGAGATTTCAGTTAAAGGTTGTTGTACTGATTCTGTGATTTCAGTAGGAGTAGATTAAGTTTAATTTCATGTTCCTTGCTCAAATTAGTTTAGTAATAATTTGCAGTCTCTAAGAACAAAGAAAGAACTGAAACAGTCTGTAGAAAGTAGAAGAACGAGTTCTTGACATATCCCATCAGCTAACATTGGCGCCAGTTGCCATTGACAATCTTCTTAGCTTTTGATCCAAAGAACTCGCTTTATCAGCCTATCATTCAGTTCTTATTTACTTCTGTTTGCGTTGCTTGCTCTCCTCAATTTCTATTTCTCACAAGCACGCGTTCTCTATTATTTGTTAGATCGTAATTGATTTAGAACATCCATGTTGATCCTTCATATCTGTGCAAAATGACACCACACATTCCGAAAACCCACTACTGCACCGCTATCACGTGTTTTTGGGAACTGCCACTCAAAAATTTGATTTTTTTGAAACTTTTCAGTTTTTCAATTTTTGCATCCGTCGCTTTTTAAATTTTTCGAGCTTCTCAATTTTTCAAAATTTTCGAATTTTTTTTCGATTTTTTTGATTTTTGCATCCGCTACTCATTGCATCCATCATTTTTTCAATTTTTTTTTAAATTTTTTCTATTCGAATTTTTGACATTTTCAAATTTTTTTCACAAAATTCCGTCCGACATTTTGGACATTTTTTTTTATTTCGACGAGTTTTCAAAATTTTCTGCGAGTCCGACGAACTGCACAGCAAGATTTTTTCTTGCGATTGCATCCGACGACCAACAAACAAATAAAAAAAAAACTCTTTCTGAAGATTGCATCCGATGACTTTGCGTCCGACTATTCCATCCGACAATTTCTTTTAGAATTTTGGACATTATCAAATTTTCTAATTTTTTGAATTTCTTTTTTGAGTTTCTCAAAATTTCAAGTTTTTTCGAACTCTGAAATTTTTTCATCCAACGAGCTATTGTCTTTGGAGCCGACGAATGCCTCCACTAGTGCCTTCCAAATTTCATCCGCCAGTGCCTTCCAACCATTGCATCCAACGCCCGTCTCCTATGCATTCCACGCCTTCCAAATTGCATCCGCCAGAGACTTCCCAAATTTCATCCGACTGAGAACTCCCAATTGCATCCGATAAATGCCATCTCCATTGCGTCCGACGCCCATCTCCCATGTATCCGACGACCATTCTCATTTGCATCCGTCACCCTCCATCTGACCCTTAATTTTTCGATCTCTTAATTATTTCAATCCAGTGTTTTTCATTCGTCGCCTTTCTAGTTCCATAATGTTTTTTTTTATCTAATGGCATTTTTACTTTAGTAAAAATTTTCGATCCTGTGATTATTTTTCTACACTCCGTTCATAATGTCTTCTCAGTTGCATCCGACCTCCATCTCACTTGTACCCAATGACTTTCCGTTTGCATCTGCTATTTTTTTATCATTTTCGAATTTTTCGAGATTTTAGTATTTCTCAATTTTTTTTGAGTTTTTGGATTTTTTCCGATAGCTTTCATCTGCATTTACATCCGCCACCCTCATCTAAACGTTTTTTTCTAATATTTTTGTGTATTTTCAAAATTTGAATTTTTCGATACTTTTTATTTTTTGATCTCTTGTCATTTTTTCCGTACTTTTCAAATACTCGACTCTAATTTTTTAGAATATTTCGAGTTTTTCAAGTTTTTTGAAATTTTTTTCACATTTTTCGATTTTTTTTGGATTTTAAATTTTTCAACTTTTTCAAGATTTTTTTCGACTTTCTCAGATTTTTCAAGTTTTCCGAGGTTTTTTTTTCGTGTTTTAAAGATTTTCAAATTTTTTGAGTTCTATTTCGCTTTTTTCAAATTTTCGCAATTTGCGAATTATTTTCAAGTTTTTCTTTCGAGTTTTTCAATTTTTCCTTTTTTCGGGTTTTTTCCAAGTTTTTTTCTCGATTTTTTCGATACCTTAAGGTTTTTTCGATACTTGACATTTTTCAATCCCTTGACATTTTTTCCATACTTGAGATTTTTTGATATGCGACTTGATGTTTTCCAGAATTTTTTGATACTGCATTGGCTCGAACAATCCGAGATTTTTCGATATCTAAAATTAGATTTTTTTAATACTGTATCGACTCGATTTTTTTCGAGATTTTTTTGAGTCACTGTTATTTTTTTGATACTTATCAAATTTTCCATCCTAGATTTTTTCAAGCCTCCGTTTTTCAAGTCATTAATTTTTCGAGCCTAGATTTTTTCGATAGATTATTTTTCGATAATAGATTTTTTGAGCCCTGATTTTTTAAGTTTAGTTTTCGAGTTTTGAGTTTTAATTTTTCGAGTTCTGACCCATATTTTTTTCGGACCTACTTTTACATCTGCCCGTTTCATCCAATACCTATCTTGCATCCGCCGACGCCCATCTCTAGTTTGCATCCAACGCATTCCACCTTCATTTGCATTCGACACTCTTTCTCATCAATTCTATTCGATGTCCTCCATCTCAATTACATCCGACACCCTGTCTCATCAGTTCCATCCGACGCCCATTGCATCCGCCAATCTTTATCTGACGCCCTATACCTTCATTTGCATCCGACACATTTGCATTCGTTAGTGCAAACTACCACCATAGGCAATAGATTCAGGGGAGGGAGAAAGGAAGCTACCTGCAACCATACAAGCAGAAGATACACTTGCAGTTGATCCCACTCAAGAAGTCAAAGGCAAAGAAGACAGACGGACAATCCAAAGGGACTCAACCAGGAGGAGCACCCCAGTCATAAGCCTCAGGTTTCGAGCATCGGAGAGATGAAGATCCTTAAGGAGAGAGGAAGTACAAGCATTGGGAAATCAGTCTTCTCCTTCAACCACTCCTACATCCACATCACCCACATTCCATCATCCAGTTCTCTTGCCACAACATCCGTATCTACTTCCATGTCTGTTATATCATCCATATCATCTACCAATATCACTACCACCACAACTTCCATCATCAAAATACCACCACCAACACCACCTTATCTCTTTATGTTATTCCACCATCTCATTATTCATCTCTTTTCAAACCCTATACCGAGGCAGCTAAAAGGTCGTTATAGTGTCTTGCGGAGACCAACTACCACCTACATTGGTTGGTCAGCTAGAAGCAATATTTAAGAAAGCAGGTGATGCTGCAAGAAAAGATAGTATAAAATAAAGAAAAAGAATCAAAGAGATCCAGCTGAAAATGAAAATACAAAAGAAAAGATCAAGAAGCAAGACAAGATCTTGGCCGAGTCTCAACAAATAACGGATGGAAGGAAATGCAAGTAGTATAATCTTCAATTCAAAGAGCAACAACATTTCAATACATAACATACATCCATGAGGCGACACCACAGTGAGAATGCGAGGAGGAAAATGAAGAGGTCAATCGGAATGGGGACTCTTCAGCAACAATAACTTTTCATGTGGGATTTTCTCCCTTAGCAAGCTGGAGGCTTCATATATATATATATATATATATATATATATATATATATATATAATTCAGCTTTCCCCAGCTCTTAAAATGCTTGATCAATCTTACTAACCAAGTACTTGAATTTCTCCAAAATTTTGGTGAGCTTTAGATATCATTCTCATTCTCTTAAAGCATACGTAATGTTGACATTTTCATATTTTATTTTAAAAATACTATTTTAGCAAATGCAGAATAATTTTGATAGAGATGTGGATTGTGAATTAAACACACATCGATGATATGAGTGCGAGCTTGAGGTGGGAGACAGCTAAGGACTCTGGTAGTGGTATGGGACGCTGTCAGGGTAGGAGGTCGGATCTCACTTGTTACAGGTCACGGGCCAGGGCACAGAGGGTGGATCTGGATTGGATCCTACGGCAGGGTGGGTCATGTGACGTTCGGTTTCTAGTGGGTAACCGGCACCTGGCGGTTTGCGGCGGGGTAAGGATGGAATAGGGGTCTTCTCCGTTTCCTATACTATGCTTGTCTATCTGATGTATTCATTTTTCGTCAAGCTTGATCTTTCTCATGTTGATCTCCTATCCTTTGTGTTGGACGACTTTGCAGTTACATATGTATTTATGGCAGTTTGAACAGGAGATGACTCCTCATGGCCCAATCTTTGAAACTCCTCTCCAATGATTTACCTATTTGAAAGGTTATCTAATTCCAAATACTATTGCGTTCAAAATCGTGCAACTTAGAATTACTGCTTTCTTTTCCTTCCTAAGATGTTGCATGTAGCAAGTCATTGACTAACTTGGAGAATGTTTGTGGAAAATAGTCTGCTTGGGATAGGAGGGAGGACCTATTTGCTCCACTTCTTGGGAGAGTGGAAAGAATGATTACCTAGATTTCTCCCTTAGTGACGAATGTAGTTCTGGCCTTTTTTCGCAATCCGCAAAAGGAAGCCGATGTTGCTTGCCCGGCAACATCAACCAACCTTATTTGTGGACCTAAAGCAAAGTTATATAACCCGATAGAGATCATATCAACAGACTACAACACCATGATTGCGGCCTACCAAAAGTTGAAGTCAAAACCGCCCGCCGGGCAATATGACGTCCAGATAGAGCGGTGCATGGCAAAGGCTAATAAGGAAAGATCCTCGTGTATATTTGGCTCATATACACAAAGCTGAGCTAACAATCTCCTTGAGAATCAATGACTCGAAATGCATACCTCTATCACTCATGAACAAAGAATATATGACATGCTACTAAATCCAAGATAAGAGGCCAGGTAAAATAAAATAAACTAATCACTTCTAAGATGGTATCATACGTCTCTATGAATATAATATAGATGCGCTTGTCCTGTAATATCTCCAATTTTTTAGTGGTAGCATATGGGTACTCTAAAAACTTGTGAGTTATCTAGTTTCACTTGTAGTGTGTGGAAAGCATCCTCAAGTGCAACATCAAGCTTAGATGCAGTATGTGGGAAGCATCCTTAAGTGCAACATCAAGCTTAGATGAATATGATTGTTGATAAACAAATAATACAAACACGGCTCTAAATTGTCCTCATCATCTGCATTGATGGTTTAAATAGCATTCTCCATAATTCCTAGCTCTATTATTTGAGCTCTTGCAATTGAAGCACAAGAGCTTTGTTCATATCTATGTCATTTCCTTAAAACTATACCATTAAAAAATTGTAAGACAATAAACAAATAATGTGCATCTAACAGTCGCATTAAGCATAGCACTCCAAGGCATATTGTCCCATCCTGCAAAAATAGTAGCTTTTGACCTACTTGTCCTTCTTGAATCTCAATTGACTTGATGAGGATGATGATGGAAGATCTCCATCCTTGAGTTGCTCCTCCTTTAATACTCCTTTCCACTTTGCTTGGCCTTTTCCTTTGAAAAATAAGGCTTTGTCATCTCCCTTATCGATAAAGTCTTTCTAAGTTCCAACCAAGCCCTGACTTAGTTTTTTAAACTCTCCTTAACCATCAAGACACCTTGGAGGTCATCTAGGCTTGACAACTTTCCCATGATAACATAGTATTAAACAAGGTTAGAAACTTCACTTCCTAAGCCATTCAAAACTACTTGAACAAGTTCGTTCTCTTTAATAGGTTCGCCTACATAAGCAAGCTCTTTGTTCAAGTCTTTGATTCTCTAACACATTAGTGTCCACTCAATATTGAAATACCTCCAAAAACAAAACATGTTGAACACTTTGGTGTCGAAGACAGAGATACTTATTGGCCTATGTAATTGTTTTGCAAGGTAGAATGTATGTTGTTGAGGAGAAATAATGATTCATGCTTTTTCATTGAGCCACATGCGCCTTGATAATCTGATGACCTGCAATTGGCATTTTTTTGAGGTCGAAACCTACCTGACTAGTCGACATTTTGAAAAGTTCAAGAACATTGGAGAAGACAGCTAGAGAGAGAACACATAAAGAAAGCCTAAAAACCAGCTCATCAATGTTGATGTACATGATCCCTATAGATAGATTGGGATAAATAAAGGCCAAAAAAGGATTGTTGCAAAATTGAAACCTATTGCATATGGTCCACTAGAGAAGATGATGAAATATTGATGTAGAAGCTACATTCAATTGATCAAGCTTCTTGCAAAGTGGGAGGATCAAAATCCAAGTGAATCACTCAAGGACAACTCAAAAACAAGCACTAGTAGACAAAATGCTCCAATGGTCAATCGTTGATCACGAAAACGACAAAGAATGGAGTTCGAATAGAGCTCAATCCAGATTGGTAGTCACTGATGCAGGAAAAAGCGGTGAATAGATTGTTGTCAGCTGAAGACTCCACATGCATGTGCTCAACTGCTTTAATACCATATTATAAATACAATTCACGCATCACAGAAACTCAAAAAGACAGCAATTGTCACAAAGCAAACTTCAAGAAAATCACTGAAAGAACATCAATGAAAATGTGTAATAGCAAATCTCTACAAGAACTGCAGATGAGTCACCTATAAACTACTGTCTCAATAGAAACTACTCTATTTATACTACTATGAAGAACCCCAACGGAATCCTCTAGAAACTATCCATTAGGGCAAGAGTGTTCCCAAATGACAAAGCAGCCAGTCCATGAGTTACAACAGAAGCCCTAAAAATATGTACGAAATTTAAATGGGGCCTTGCGATTGATGAACCCACTCCTCAAGGGACAATATCTCAAGGACCAAAATAGACCCAGTACCTTAAACTCATAACTTTGTGACCTTAAAAAGCTTATGGAACAATTCATTGTGTTTTTGTAAGACCTTTAGAACCAATAGCCACATAAGTAGTTGCGAATTTTAATACATAAGTTGAAAATATACAAATTGTAACTCTAGTACGACTTTAAAGATGTACTAAAGAGACTCAAAGAGAAATATTCCACCCAAAAGTCTCAGACCATGACTCTTAGTAGTCATCCATAGAATGATTAAATACTATGTCATCTCCAGTGTCCACTCGTGTCATTAGTTCTAAGAATGAAATATATGAACTACAAGTGCAGCCCTTTTTACAACTGTATCATCACCAGCAGTCTCTCAACCATATAAGAGCAAACATGCATGGGAAAAGGGCTACTGAGTCATCCACATGGAATATGGACTCGCATCCTCTGTCTCTCTGGGAAAGTTGCAAATGTCTAACATCAGAAGCCTAATCAAGAAGAGTATTAAAGACAACCCATTCACGTACAAGAATGAGCAATCAGCTTTGAGGTTCAGCAAGCATAAATTCTCTGCAACGAGTGAAGGCTCAGCAAAATGCAGACAGTTCTGCAGTAAAGACAGCAACAAAGAATTTCCTTTTATTCTTGAAAATGGTTGACAGTCCAGCACTGCTTCTAACTTCACCCTCAAATGTCTCTCATGTTTCTTCCTCTTCCGAATCTGATGCTTGAAAAATGGGCTCGGGTTGTGTCTCTGCATAAGCAGGACCTATGTATTTTGGATCTTTTGCAGCTGCGTCAGCATATTTCAATATTGCTTCCCTTGGATCTTCATCCATCCAAGTCTCTTTCATGAGCCCTCCCTCCTTGAGAAGGTACTGAGTAAGCAAGCTCCCTTTAGTGACACCTACACGGCCACCAAATCCAGGTCCAGTAACTGGCAAGTCAGGCCTTTTAGACATGAGAGGATCACTTCTAGCCTTTTCACGCTGTCTCTTACGACTCGGCTCATCCCTGAACAGTGGGAGCGCATGTGGATTCCGCACCACAGGCTTTGCTTCAAAATCCTCAACAGATTTTTTCCGTGGAGCACGAGCAACACACACAAGAGCACCTCTCTCACTTAATGCTGGATCATAGAGAATGTGTGTTCCACCTTCCTTTTTGTCTCCAACTGTAGCAAATATTTGATTCAGCCGTGGATGCCAAGCACAGCAGACAACACTGTGCAAAGGATGTACACCAATTTTTCGAACCAGCTCAAGTCGCACTTTGTCATAGAATAGCAGCAGGCCTCCCACTTTTCCTCCTTTTTCAGTGGAGGTTCCCGTGAGGATCAATCTCTCGTCAGGACTGAATGTAGCACTGGTCTGGGCATAAGAATTGGGAAGACCAGAGAACACTTTCAAGGGCCTTGGCATCTTCCTTAAATCCCAGATCTTGAGCGTGCCATCAGTGCTCCTAGATAACAAGATGTTGGAGTCCGCAGAAAACTGCAGGCTAGTTACATCATCACCCCCCTCGTGAGCATTTGGCACATAAATGTCAGGACGGCTTCCCCAACCAGATTTCACATTCCAGATTTGGATTGATCCATCTTGTAGACCCCCGGAGATGCACTTTCCAGCCATGCCCCATGTGCACGTAGTCACTGCCACACGCCCTGGCCTGGCAAGCTTTGGCTTTATCACCTGTTTCTGGGTTTTGAAATCAGTTACATCCCATATTCTCAAAGAACCATCTTCTGAAGAGGAGAGAATTGTCTGCCTTTCAATGGGATGCCACTCTCCACATGTCAATCCTGAAATATGTCCTTTCGTGTTCTTTAGGTCACGAATGTACATATCCCCCTTCACAAATTCACCCAATGTCACACCGTCTCTGTCATAGATTTTTGCTTGTGCAGAACCAGTGACTGCCAGAAATCGATCCGCTGTAGGGCTCCAACTTAGTGAGCGCACTTGATGGCCCTCAGATGGTTCTATTTGCCTGAAGGATCTCAAACGAGAATCCATCCCTTGAAAATCATACATTCGCACACAGTAATCATAGCTACCAGTCAAAACCCTGGATCCAGAAGGATCAACAGCTAGTGCAGAGACAACCTTTGTGGAACCTCTCAATATGATTTCGTTAGAAACAGGAACAAGATATGGATCTTCATCTTCACCCTCACCTTCCCCACTGCTTGAAGACTCCTTTGTAAAATCTGGGGGTAGTGGAGGGCCGATCATCTCATCACCATTGGAACCATCAACTATGCTACTATAACCTTCTGGAGGTCGAGGGGGTCCAATCTTGTTGTCGTAAAGAGCATCTTGTGGAGGTCGAGGAGGTCCAATCATCCCGTTATCGTTGGCATCATCTAGCGGAGTCTCATTTTCGTTGTTGTCATCCGCCAGTGGCAAAGGCAGGCCGATCATCTCATCTTTGTTCGTGCCATCAAGTGTTGTTGGCAAAGGAAGGCCGATGCAATCATCCTTCTTGACATTACGTCTTCTGCCATCCACGCCCTCCTTCACCAAAACCTCATCTGCTCTTCGCAATCCCTCAGCATCTTCTTCTCCTTGCACCAAAAACCTAACAGTTTTCTTGTTGATCTTACTTCTCTGTTTTAGGGTTTCCTGTACTGCAACATTCTCACCATCAAAATCTTCATCTGCGCGCTTTGTTTTCATATGCACGATCTCAAGAGGCGTCTGCTTCTGCTCCTGTTTTCCAAAGGAGAGAGGAAACTGTGCCCTAATCCCCTCATGAACGTCCGCTTCGTCGGCAACATCAGCTTCCCCATTCCCTTCCTCATCGGCATCCCAGCCATCTTCAAGCGTTTGAGTGACCACTGCAGCCCCATTCTGCTGTTCTTTCTGTGGATGATAAATTGCATTCCCTTCTTCAAAATACGAACGATCCCGAAGAACCGCCTCTTGAACCCTAAGCTGCTTCTGTCTGAGATCCTCCAAAGAAAGGCGAGCAGAGGAGGTGGCGGAGGTGGAAACGGTCTCATGGCGTCGAGCCTTGTGTGCTGCTGCTGCGCGCATGAGTCTCATCTCACGCGCGTCTTCATCGTCGGAGGAAGCGGCAGAAGACGAAGAGGACATCGCTCCTTCCCTAGGGAGACAAGAACGAACGCTCTCTTTTGCTTTCTCACCTTATTAGGGCTTTACATGCAACCATCCCACAATAAGCACCAAACCCTATCAGGGTTTGTTGCACCTATTAGGGTTTGTTGTCTTCTTCATCTCACGACAACAAATAAAAACACAAACCCTTTCGAAAGATGACCTTGACGTGGGGATAAACAAGACTTAAGGGTGGTTTCACATGGAGTGGGGAAGTAGAGTGAACTTGATGCGGGGATAAACAAGACTTAAGGGTGGTTTCACATGGAGTGGGGGAAGTAGAGTGAACATCATGGGCATCAAATGTTCTATGAAATAGTATTGTGCAATTAGGATTTTTTGGAAATCCCTATGAATGATTGCATTGTACTAGCTATGAATCTTTAAATTAAAATCCATTTACTTGAATTTATAAAAGCTATCTTCACAACCATATGTGGATTAGGCATATTCATCTGGGAAGCATGTCAGACATCCAATGGATTCTCCATTTTTTGGTAGTGAAAGATATTTGCTTATAAGGATTGTAGCACAGCTAGATGGATTAGTGGATCTTTAGAAAAGTTAGATTAAGAGGGCAAGGGTTTTTTTGGAGGGAGAGCTATTGGTATGGGACATCAGCAATTCCAAAGGGAAGATTCTAGGACCATAAGGATCTGATTGACAATGGTAGGTTTCGAAAAATATTAGATTTTGATCTAAAACCATTGGTCAAATATTATGGGGTATTTTTTGTGAAATTATGAGGTTAATCCATATCCCAAATGGGTATCTCACAATTTACAAAATCGAAAACCTTTAAAGAAAGCCCTTATTTCTTAGAAATTTCTCGAATACTAGACATAAAATTGACTTCATATAATTCCTTCCAACTTTCAGTTATTTTTCTAAAGAACTGTTATCATCATGTGAGTCACTAGTTGTCTGAATTAGACTTGGAATTCAAGTGAATTTCAAGGTGATTGTATTTCAGTTTCTTAAACCCAAATTATCTCTTTTGCATAGATGGATTTCAGATGAATGATAGTTGTGTTTGAAAGAAAAGTTTTGGTTGTAATAGAGTGAATCTTTTGTGGAAGGCACTTATTACTGACTTTTCATGGATTTAGATATTTTCATATAGCATCTCTCCAGCTAACTTTTATAGAAATTTGGTAATTTGTTTAAAAGGGTGGTGAAGTGATGGGATAAATTCTATTAGAAGATCTATCAGTTGCACAGTTTTCGAAAGAAAGCCAGAATATGTGTGGAAATGTGATTATCTGAAAGAATTTTTGGACAAATTCAGAGTAAGATATAGAACTATAGAGATTGTGTGGAACAATCTGGAACTAGAGGTGGCTTGAAACTTGAAATCATTATCTATATGTATAAGTAGTACAAATAAAGACCAAAAGTTACTAAACCCAGTTGTGCTCAGGATTGGAGTAAGTTTGATCACAACTTGGAATCTGGAATGTCTGTATTGGATCAACCTAATCTTAGTTTGAGTACTAGGATCAAGGTGAGGTTGATTGTATAAATGCAAGAAATTATGTTGTTAGAGGTAAGTTGGGTTGGAAAACTCGTGAGGGTGGATGTGTTTTTTGTTGGAATTTGATGCTCAGCCTCAAATCCATTCAATAATGAGCATCCTGAAAAACCAGAAACAGAAGGCTCGAATTTTTGAGCAAAGGATCGAAAAGTTCAGGATCGAATTTTCTAGAATATTTCGATGTTGGATTGACTCGAAAAAATTTTATATTTTTCGAGTCAGTATTTTTCAAGTCATTGTACATTTTTTCGATACTTGTAAATTTCGATACTATTCGATCCAACGACTTCGCGTTGACAGTCCACCCACTTTGTGCATGCATTAACTATAATGAGGCGGTTGTAATAACTGCAACAAAAGGTAGTTGTAGATATTTTGTAGGATATCAATCCTAGAATCTTCATCAAAAAACTTCTTCTGATTATTCGAGTTTCTGTAACCAAATTTATCACTCTCAACAACTATAAGCTGAAGTTATTACTTCCAGCATTGTACTCATTGTTTGATATTAATCAAAGTGCAAATTTTCAGTCCCACTATTGTATCGTTTCATTATGCATTTGTCTAAATCATTCAATTTGAATATTCTGTTGTTGTTTGTTGTGCTTCCCATCCTACACGTACCCGCTCGAGCTTCCGCTGACTAACCTATCGATTTTCGACATGGTATCAGAGCGGGCTGTTCAGTAATCTACATTTCTATTATGGATTATCAAGTCTCATCTTTATCAAGACATCGTTCTAGCAAGCGCGTAGCCAACAGTTTTATATTCCAAAAATCAGAAGTTCAGATCCAAAGAGAAGAGCAATATGCAGTCATGATCGAATTTTTTTTCAGGCTCGACTTTTGGCTCTCGGTCAAATTCAAACTCTTCATCTTTCTAACCAAAGCAGAAACTATTCTACAGATACTGCAAGAGAACTGGACATGAGATCAAGGACTACAGAACTTTGAAATTTAACACTGAGAAGAAAAAGCAGTTCCAACAACAAGCGAGTTCTACCTCAACCAGTTTTTTGATCTAGCAGCAAGAGGAAGATGAAGCAGTCTTTATGACCTAGGTCGGAGAACAACAGGATATTGATTGCGATTTTGGAGCAACTCAACACATGACTCACCATCAAGACTGGTTCAAAGATTATAAATCTTTCACCCACTCTCAAGTTGTGCAACTTGGAGACAACTCATCACATTCAATTCAAGGTAAAGGAATAGTCAGAATCGAATTTTAGAAAGGTGAAGTCAAGTTGCTTTCCAATGTTCTCCACGCTCCAAATCTAACCAAAAATCTACTCTCTGTTAGCAAAATCATTGATTCGGGTCGGAGGGTCGTATTTGATACAACCGGTTGTACCATCCTTGACAAATCTCGAAAAGTTTTAGCTTTCAAGAAAAGAGGTGGCAATCTCTACAAACTCAGCCACTGTTATTCTTCGAACAGTCAAGCTCTTCACACCTCAACTTCCGAATCATCTGATATGCAAAGTAGGCCATTTGAACTTCAATAGTATTCAACAAATGTCGACTCGAAAACTAGTACAAGATCTGTCTTCTGTTAGCAAGCCAACTTCTCCATGTGAAAGTTGTATAATCAACAAGCATGCTAGAAGT
Organism: Diphasiastrum complanatum; assembly: GCA_029204225.1. Taxonomy (NCBI): domain Eukaryota; kingdom Viridiplantae; phylum Streptophyta; class Lycopodiopsida; order Lycopodiales; family Lycopodiaceae; genus Diphasiastrum; species Diphasiastrum complanatum. Next base: position 19,122,126 of record CM055105.1, read on the forward strand.
CCTTTCATTTCTAACTCAATTCATACTTTCAAAGGCCTGCTAGATCTTGTACATAGCGACATCTGTGGCCCGATGCATACTGCTTCTAAAGGGAGAGCTCTATACCTCCTAACCTTCATCGATGACTCCTCTTGAAGGACTGCAACCTATTTTCTGAAAAACAAATTAGAGGTATTCAAGTTTTTCATGCAATTCGCAAAAAATCAGACCCAGAGGAAAATCAAAGCTCTACGCACAGAGGGAGGGGGAGAATTTATCTCCAACGAATTTAAGGAGTTTTGCAAGGCCAACGGAATACTTCAACAATTCACAACGAGCTACTCACCTCAGTTCAATGGTGTAGCTAAACGGAAGAATTGGACACTCATTGAAAGTGCCAAGAGCATGCTGGCCCGTGTCTCTCTTCCAAAGAAATTTTGGGTAGAAGTTGTTTCAACAACCGCCTATCTACAAAATCGATCCATCACCAAAGCCCTGAATGGCAAGACACCTTATGAGGTGTGGACAAGATTGAAACCATCACTCAAGAATATCAGAGTGTATTGGAATGGCAAAGTGGAGCCATAGCCCATGCTCAAACAAATTCCATAAACGAGCACATCATAGACAGTAAATCGGTTTCCAGCCCATGTAAGATCTTTACTAACTGTAAGCCGAATTCAATGGGAAAAGAGACATTAGCGAATTAGTGATTAGAAGTTTTTACGGAACCATAATTCTAGAAAGCTAGTGAACCATTGCACAAAAAGTATTAGCACCCCCTCCTTGCAACCGTATCTCTAAGAGCCTGGAAAACTCTCATCGGTTGGGGAGCACGAGGAAATAGAGAGGGCCATCAGGGTTGGAAGTGGCAAATCCTCTGTTGCTCACGTAGGGCCGAACCGCCATTAGAGGTGGGACCCCTTGACCCTTTTAGGACGTTTTGGCTGGACCAACCCCCTGTCAAAAATAACCCTAATAGGTGCCTACGGTGACAGGTGAAGAGCGGGTTGCGATTCTCACGGTTTGTGATGGTGAGTGGACGTTTATGATGTATTGCGATAGATGGCAAGTGGTGGTGGCGAGGAAGTCGTAGGGCCGGATGATTGCGGTTGTTACGATCTTGGGCGGCCGAGGGTGGAGGCAGGTGTATATGGTTTGTGATGAAGGTGTTGTAATGCGGCGGGTTATTACAAGATACGGAGAGTGGTTGTGGGGGTGGTGGTGTCAATGGCTTATCGTGTTTTCAACGGCGTTGTGTGTACCACGGTAACCGTAGGCCTACACAAATGATTTGTTTGCACTTTGCAGAAGTGTAAGGAAGTCAGAGCTAGAGTTTATGATTGACACACATTGACAGTCATGAAAAGTTTTAATCTACAAATAAATTTATCTGAATCAACCGATTAGAACAGAATGAAATGATGCATTCAAAACAATACGACAAGACTCAGATTTTCTAGAGCAGTAATCAAATAATGATTAATAGTACAAGTCTGAATGCATACAAAGTCGTGTTCTTCCTGAATCAGTACTTTGATGAAACAGAGAGAAAAAGCAAGTTATTGTGCTTTGAGTTTGATTGATTGAATCAATAACAATATTGTTGTTCTATGTCTAATCTAAAGTCTATATATATTATTTACATTGGTAGATGCAAGTACAATTAAGTGGTGTCTGGACGTTGATCGTGAGGATAGCGTGAAGGCTGGCACAAAATGGTCGAGCATGATTGTTGGCACTGCTCCTTCTTTTGCATAGGTGTGAAGATCGTAAGTGACCACAAGTCACGCTCTTGCAGTTCCTTTACAGTCCTTTTACTTAGTAACTATCATTGTTCATGACTGTTTAGATCCACCATTGCAGACTACAAGCGAAGCTTCTTGCGGGACTTTACGGTCACTCTTTTTGGAGCCTTGCAGCTAGCAACCACTAGGAATCACAAGTGTTGCTTTTACAGGACCTTTGTGATCTCCCTCTTGGGGGACTTTAGGAATTTCCCTCCCAACTGATCGCAAGTGACCTTCTTGCGGGCCCTTTGCGGTCTCCCTCTTGCGGGACTTTAGGAACTGCTCTCACAACTGATCGCAAGTGACCTTCTTGTGGGGCATTTGCACTACATAATGAACTAAGGGCCATAACAGACCGCAAGAATGGGACTTTTGCGACATTTTTTGATGAATTCAAAAGCCTGTTCTCAGATAGAGTATTTTTGTAGATTGTACATCTGTACAAATATTTACATACAGAATGGATGGATCTAGATTAGCAACGAGATAAGGGATGGAGAGGATAGAAGTCCAACAATCCAAGTATGTTATGTCAATTCTTAAGAAGTTCAATATGGATTTGTGCAAGAAATTAGAAACTCAATGAGCATCATGTGAAAGATCCAAATAGAGGTGATGAAGAATCCTTCATGGACATCACACTCTATAGGAGTCTTATAGGCTCCTTCATTTGGTTCACAATCAATAGACCTGATCTTAATTATGGTGTAAATAAATTGAGTCAATTCATGCAAACTCTCTTGACTCATCATTGGTTGAAGCCAAAAGTGTTATTGTATGTGTTTCTAGCACTTTTAGAATTTGGCATATTGTATAGAGGATATCACAATTACTTGATTGGCTTCTTGGATTCGGATTTAGCAGGACAAAGTGGATAGAAGATCCACAAGTGCACATGCTATATTCCTTGGAAAAGGTGCCATTTCATGGCTCTCAAGGAAGCAAGAGATTGTGTGGGAGGCCTTCAAGATCAAGGGGCTATTGGTAGAACTTAAGGTGCTCAAATCTAAAAACATTCCACTCATTATGTGTGACAATATTTCAACTCAAATCCTTGCAACAAATCCTATCTTCCATGTTAGAGCAAACAAATAGAAATTGCTTATCACTTTGTGAAAAGGTATGTGGATACTTCAGATTGTGTGGCTGAGATTCTTACTAAACCCTTGTTGAAAGCATCATTTATAAAGTTATATCAGCCCTTGGAGCTCTAAGTAGATCCATGCTAGAATCTAGCTAGCTTTAAGGAGGAGTGTTAAGAATGCTAAAACTAGCTTATAGATTCTTGACATTTGGCATCGTTATGAATAGCAAAGTGTCTCAACATCTTGTACATTGATAGATGATGATTACAAAAGACCAAAATAATTTCCTGCTGGTGATTCCCCAAGAATGTCAAGCTAGAAGTCGAGCCTAGATTGTAGGGATTTTTGGCAATATTGGCCATCCACTACATGAGTCACTAAAATGCAATGTCCAATGGCTCAAGCTTGTCAAAAGCATTACATACCCTAATTTAGGTCAACTTATGAAGGAATCTTATGCTGATATCTTAGCCTCTATCATCCTTTAAAGAGAGCTTAATTGTACATGATTTCAACACAATCAATTTGAGAGAAGTGATTTTGACAATCTTTAGTTCTAGGAAGTTTGGTGCTTGATCTTTGCCTAGTCTTTGGATGTTTTGAGTGAATATGAACTTGAGGAGCCTACTGCATATTTCACATGTTGGTAGGTTGTGGAGATCAAGTTTTGCTATTTTGTTGCCAATTTAGATGCATTCATAGAATCACTCATAAAATCCAATCTAGTGCAGTCTTCAATGCTTTATTAAATAGAAATGAATCAATTGAGGTCCTATCCTCTGACTTTTCACACCACTTAGGTCCACCATCATGGGCTTTAGGCCTCTAAACCACTTATTATGATTTAATGTCATGAGGGCCCCAATCCTTCATAAGCATAATAAATTTAGGCCTAATGATGACCTTCTCACGGGATGTAGATCTAAGGTTAGACTGATCGTGGGCATGACAACAACCTTATCTTATAGCTCTCTCATACCAATTTTTGTGATTCTATGCCTATGCATGGTGGAACAAAGTAGTGAATCAAAAGAGTTCTAGTGGGAATTTCCCAAGAGTTCAACAAAGTGGTGACATATAGACAAGCAAGCATGGTTAAACTAAAATCTAAAATAAGAACTTTTGTGGAAGACCCACATGTTCAGTGGTTGGTGACTAAGTTGAAGCCATATATAGAAGCACAAGAAGACAAAAACAAGATGTACCACTTGATTTAAGTAGAACTATTGTACAAAAGTACACTTTGATCATTATTGGCATCTTTTGTAATCAAAAAGTACACTTTGCAATTCCTCAAGAAGGGCACTTGAAATCAATCATGCAATAATGTGAAGATTCGACATTCATCAAACATTTATGCAATGCAAATGCTGCAACTTGCATTAAGTTGTATTGTAAACCTCTTGCACATTATGTATTTGTAGGATTATTGATCAAGAAATCTTATGCATTTTATGCTAAGGTAGGGTGAAAAATTCAGAAAGTTTTGGCATGTTTGTAAGGTAGCTATGATCAATGCATTTTATGAATTGCACTTAGTATATTACCCTATAAATAAGGACAACAATGCCGGAACTAGATATAGATCTAGGTGGTTAGACGATCATGGTATACATAGTCGAGGACATACTCTATCCCTTGCAAAGATATCTACTTGTGAAATTAGAATATATCCAATTTCACAAATTTATATAGAGAAGTCAATGATGTCATAAGGTAAACCTTAGAAACAATATACGAGCAACTCAAAAAGTCAAAAGATCTAAGTCAAAACAACAATAAAAAATTCAATAAACAAAAAATCTTAGCCAAATAGCATTGCTTATGTCTCATCTATCCCTTGCAAAGATACCTACTTAAGTCATTTGATCATGCCTCTGTATTATTCAGGACCAAATGGAGGATGTTGCATAATATGAATCCCCATGCTTGAGATATTGCACAAATTGTGCAGATCATAGCACACAATACATGTCAATTAAATGAAGAGTCAAAGGAGCAATTCATGAAACTAGATGGATTGCACGACAAAAGCTCAATAGTAATTATGTTGTGAAGAACATGCGTTCATTTTTTTGGAAGAATTAGACTACAAAATATTCTTTTGGGTAAAATGAAAGAGCAACATTTTGGAAACTTTTGAATCTTGCATCAAAAGACCTTGAGGGATATTGCAGATTGCTTCAAGTACATGAGGTACAATGTGGAAAACTACATAATCTATCCCATTGCTCTACTAGTTGAAATCTAGTCCTTCACAACACTTCTCACTTTTTGTGGACAAGACTCTCAACTTTGAGAACAAGAATCTGTGTATTTGAGATATATATGAAAGGCATGTATGTCGTCTATCTGATCAAAAAGATATTGTTGATGCTTCATCTTCTGAGTTAAATCTATCAAAGGGTTTTTTATTCTTGAAGTTTATGACCATACTTTCTGAGGCCTTGGTACTTGGTTTCCTTTTTACAATTGAGCTATTCGATAACTCGTGCATTTTCTAGTACTACTATGAGAGGCCAAAAGCAGGATCTTTGCAGCCCTGCAGGCGGTTCAGTTGGCACATTTTATATAGCAAATAAACTGGGCCTTCATAGATGCTGTCAGATAACAGGTTATGCAATGTCTTCAAATGTAGTTAAATGCTTGACAAAGAAAAGTACCAGAATCATAGTATTATCATCGGAATTATGAAAGATTCTCTTCCAGGTCTAAAACATAACTGCAATAACACATGACTGCCCTTTCACATGTGTTGTGTGGCTTATTGGCAGCTGGTCCAAATAAAGTAACTCAATTGAAGGTGTAAAGAGTTTTGATGAAAGAACGTGCAGAATTGTGTGATGGTCAAACAATCAAGTTGTGAATGACATTACTATGGTACTTTGATAGTTCGCAACTAGGAAAATACAGGTTGCGCGAACCAATGAAAGCATTATCTTGTCTTCACACCTTTCTAAAGGCAGTGATACAGGTAAGCGCTTCCAAAGTTCAAGAGAATCCTTCGACCAGAGTTACAAATATTTCTATACAAATTTGCAATGAGCATTAAGCAGAAACTAAGAGACACTATCAAAATAAAGAAAATTTATGTACCTTGACTAGCAAATAATATCTCTACCCTATTCAGGATGATGCTTAGCAAAACCTGTGACGAAAAAACAGCTCTAGAGAAGGCTATGAGCTCTTCGTCAACCAGAGTTTTATTGCAAAAACTCTGCTCCATTTCAGGAATGTAACCCAAAAAATAACCAAGCGATTTAGACTCCATAAACATAACAGAAATTTAACTTGCCCCCTCAAAAGCAGCACATCCAAAGGTCTTGAGGCTCCAATCAAATGGATTGTCTCTGACTCTTCCAACTACTGGGTAATCTCTAATAAACAGTTCACCAACAAGCTGAAATGCACCCATTTGTTGAGCATTATTGATCTTTTTAGACTCTTGAAGAATCAAGGGGCACAAAGGATCTTCAAAGTTTCTTCTTTTGCAAACCAGTCAGGTACCAGCTTTGCTGCATGGGGATGCAAGTCCTTGTACGAATTTCTTATGGTGGCCTCCGCTACACCAGCAACCCTTGATATATCTACATACAGATAAACATTACTGAGACCATAATCCGTAATAAACATTGATAATAACCAGAAATTTGATACAGAAACAAAACTTTTGTTCACTTAAAATACTTTGCAGCTTGAACCCTAGCTTTCCATAAAGGGTATTGAAGCGTTTTGTAACTATGCTGCAAACTGGAGTGCCAAAAGGAGGGGATTTCAGATCTCAAAAAAGGAAAGCTATATAGTATCAGGTAGCTCAGAAAACTGTACGCTCTGAATTTTGGCTAGCACATAAAATCAAGATATAAATAATAATTTCAGTAACTCAGTAGTTATAAGCATGTCATACATAGATGCTACTGCCTGAAAGGACATGGTGCCAAGCTAAAGGTGGACTAGTTATATGCATAGAATTAATGAACCGTGTATGGTTCACCACGGTTCTGAGAACCGTACGGTTCTCAGAAAATTTAAGGGGGAACCGTGGTGAACCATTAATTTATTAATTAATTAATTATTATTATTTTGTTCCTACCCCCAAGAACAGCCTAAAAATATGCAAAAAAAAGGCCAAAAAAAGTGTCTCTCTGTGAAATCTGTGAAGTCTGTGTCTTCTGTGAAATCTGTGAAATCTGTGTCTGTGGATTTTTACAGTTCTATTTTACAGGTCGAATTATCATAAACAGCCCAAAAACTGTAAAATGAGGGCCAAAATCTATTTTGGGGGGAAATTGGCCAAAAAATTAATTAATTTATTAATTAATTGCAGGAACCGTGAACCGTGGTACGGTTCCTTCCACGGTTCTGGGAACCGTGGGTTCTATAGTTATAGGTGCTTGACTACATGGAACTTTAAACAGTTGGAGAACAGGCTGAAAACACAGGTGAAACTATAGATATGCATATTATCATGGGCAACACATTAGAAGGATATCTTACAGAATATTTCAAACCAGTAAATGTCACCAAAAAGTAGTTTCAGGGAGCAAAAAGGAGTAAGCTAACTTTTCTACTAGAGTAGTTTACACAAAGTCATTTGCCTAATCGATTAATCTCTCTCTCTCTCTCTCTCTCTCTCTCTCTCTCTCTCTCTCTCTCTGGATACCACACATTCAAAACATGGATCGCATTTTGGCCGATCTTCAATGCCAAGTCAAGGACCAGGCTGCTCTCATAGAAGAGTCCCAGGAAGTCGAAGATCCAGATCGAGACCATCAAGAAGAACAGCACAAGAAATCGTGGGCTGATGTTCTCAAGTGTCAAGGTGGACATACTCCGGTTTCCTTTACATCTGCTAAATTCACCGAGAATCGGCTCCGTGAACAAAAAGCCCTCGTTCGAGTTCGTGGAATCGCCAATACACACGATGCAATTGGGGAAGCCAAAAAAATTTTGACGGATACGCTCCAGCACAACGATGTCGGCCTGGACAAGGCCTAGCGCACCAATAAAGACGCAGAAACATTAATTATCCGCTTCTCATCATCCACACATAGGAGAGATGTTCTCTATTTTCTTGGATGGAGACATAACTTTCGTCCAAGTACAAGAACGGAAACAGGCCCGCCAGAAAGCAAAAGATTTGGGGAAACATCTCATTTACAGAGACCGTAAATACGTTTTGTAGAAAAAAGAATTAAATAGGTAGTGGAAACCGTAGTAGTAGAGTTAGAGAAATGAGGAGTTCTTAAAGTTAGAGTCAAAGTCAGAGTTAGAGAACTGAAGAGATGTCCAATTGAACTTGTACATGGTTTACGTACCATATAATCCCGGCTACTAATCTCTTCTTAGTTAGATCTTTTTTTTTTTCAATTTGTTAGTTGAAGGCATTGTCTGGTTTCCATCTTTTTTTTGTTGTATTGTTCAGTCTTATATGCCTGAGGGCATGGAAAAGACATTAACTTCTTCTTCTTCTTCCTCTCTCTCTCTCTCTCTCTCTCTCTCTCTCTCTCTCTCTGAACCAGCACGATGGCCTCCTCTCGTTGAGGCCCCATCGCTGCTGGGGCTGGTTATCTGGGCTGCCCGCTCAGGCTCCCCATCACTGCAGATCCATTGCTGCTGAGGTTGTTGGCTGGCTGAGACGGCTCCATCGCTGGCTACATCGCTGAGGCTCTCTTGTTGAGGCTGCTTTGCCATTGTTGCTCCAGCGCTTCACAGAAGTTGGGTCCACCGCTCTTGCTCCATTGCTGAGGCTCTCTTGTTGAGGCTGCTTTTGGCCAGGTATTTGCTTTACTGATCAGTTCTTCTCCATAGCAGAACTGAATCTCAAATCACAGAAGTTACTCATGGCCAAGAATAAGCACGGAGGTAACAGGGGGAGAGCCCACTCCCTGCTCACTTGCAGTTTCACAAGTAGCACCTCCAACCGCACCATCATCTTCTTCGGACTCCATCGCTTTAGCCTCCACAACTTCTGCATTTCCAGCTACGCCTGCTCCAATGCCTAGATCTGATCTGCCTCATGCCATCTCTGCCATGTCTCCTCCATCCACTCCAACAAAGGAACTCCCTCATATGGCCCATTTGATCCCTCTACTGTGTGACGACACACACAAGCTATACAAGATAGTGGAATATCAGAAGGCAATGATCGATAATCAGCAGAAGACTATCCAGCAGCTACTTTCACATATTCAGCGACTAGAATCTTCCCTTGAAGAGGTTAAGAAAGAGGTCACAGAGGTTAAAGAAAAAATACCAACACTTTCATCTCCGCGACTTTCACTGAGAGCCGATTGCGAGAACAAAAGGCCCTCAATGTCCGTGTAAGAGGCATCCCCGAATCTCAGGATGCTCTTGGAGAAGCCAAGTTTTTGGACGAAAGCCTCCAGCACCATAGCAAAGGTTTGGACACAGCTTGGCGTACCAAGAAGGATGTTAATACTCTCGTCTTACAGTTCACTTCACTGGAGTCTAGGCGAGGTGCTATGACGCCGATCTAAACTAAACGATACTCAGTTTCGGTCACATCATCCACGTAGAAGTTTGCTTCATACCACCAAGAAATTTCCAAAATCACATCAATGCCAGTACCAGGTCCAACAAGTGTTATGGACTTGCAGTACTTTAGGGCTTATAAATTGGCATGATTGAGGGTTCATGACGCTCTAAGTTGGTGCCTTGCTCCACATGCTATTCATAAGTATTATAAATAAGGGTCACTTTTACTCACTTGGTAGATTATGTTATGGAGAATTTTTTCCTAGGTTCTTAGTTGCAGAACGTGCTCTTCCTAGTTAAGGATCAGCTTATGACCATTTCAGGCAAATCATATTTGGAGTTTGCTAATTCCTCATCATTATCCAGTCTTAATGCGATGTGATGCTAAATCTGTGATTAACTTCATGAAATGCTATCAGAGCATGTTGTTCAGCTCATGGCATTTATTAATGAATTACCCATCTATCTTTGAGCTAGCTCTTCATTTGCATTAAGTTATAAAACCTCTCTTGCAACTCTCCCTACATGTAAGAAAATATTATTGGAGGGTTTGCGGATATCGAGGCACCCTAAACCTAGCTAATAAGTGAGAGGGATTTGGCACCCTGCATGTGTAAGTCCAACCCGATGATCACATAATTATTTGATTAGTTACAAGTTAATAAAAGGACTTTACGCCTTTTTTGGAATTTTAATGTCGCAGGGCCTAAATGTCAAGTTAGTGAATAAAATAGGGGTACCCAACAAATTTCAAACTTAAATTGGTTCCCTCCAATTATTGAATGGATTCCCACTCTTTTTTTAATTTGAATAGTTAGGGAGGTAGGAATTAGCCAATAGGAATTTGGGCGCCCATCTCCTCAATTTCCTATATAAGCAGCAATTTTAAATGATTTGTACATGTTTCCATCTTCAATTCAATACAAGTAGATTGGCTCTCTTATGGAATGGATTTGTAAAAAATGTTCTTGCTCTTTATCACTTTTCCTCCATCTCTCATATTTTCTTTGCATTTGTTAATTGTTGGATCTGAAGCTTATTGATATTGCTATTTCTTATGCTTTTTGTGAGAGAGAAAGGGAGAGAGAGAAGAGTAAGCTATCATCATTGTGGATTTAGGGTCAATGGTTGTCCATGCTTGCAGGATTTGATTTATGTTATCGCTCTCATGGGATTGAACCTCCGCATGACGACTAACCTCATCTCCTTGATGCTTGTGTGCTTGGATCTTGGGTTGAGGATAGGATAGGAAATAAAGCCACTACAATTTTGGCGCCGTTGCCGGGGAGCTACGCCAATTTCTCATATTGCAACATGTTTGGATGGATGTTAGTTTGCATTAGGCATCTTGTTTTGGCATGAATAGGGTTAAAATTAGATTCAAATAATTGATGGACATCCCTATAGGTACCATCCTTTTTCTTGACTGGTAAACAGGTGCAGCAAATTGCAACCGACAGCATAAAACCAAGTTCTTTGTTTGAAAGATCTTTGAATTGTGTAGCCACTTCCTCTCTCTCCACTTCTGGTACTCTGTGAGGAGCTTCGTTAACTGGTTTTACCCCTTCATCTAGTTGAATTGTATGGTTAACTTCTCGTTGGAAGCAATTGTTTGGAGAGGCAACATAATACTTCTTAATCCTTGTCGCAATGCCAACAATTCCCAGGAATGAACTATCAAGTCTTCACTTTGATCTTCCAACTCGGCATGATCCACAGCTTGAGGGCATAGACTACTTATCTTCTCGATTCCCATGGGCCATGACATTCCTTTGGATGAGACCAAATCCATCTGGTGGTGTTGATTCCATTCAGCCTAACCATTAATCAATTGTAATAACATTTCCTCAAAAGTCATGGCAACATCACTGAGGGTCTTCAACCAAGCACACCCTAGAACTATGTTAACAAATCCAAATCCCACAGCAGACTCGTGTATGCATCCCACTCCAGAATTTCTAAAATAATGGAAATGCCTGACATAGAAGAAGCTACCATTAGCTGGTCCTACTGTAAGATTCTAATCCAAATCTTTTGTAGTTACTCTAATTGTATGTACAGCTCTAGAACTACCAATATCTACTAACACATATAGTACTGTATCATTGATTACTTCCTTCAACCTATGACTTTGGAACTGTTTAGGGGTTCGTGATAGCTACATCAATTCTAAAACGCAAACTGGCTCAAAAGGATGATTAATTTTGTTCTCCTCGTGATTTCTATCTAGACTCTCTTCTTCATTAGGATCTCAAAATCACATATTTATATTAGCAAGTCGATGTTGGCATCACTTAACGCTTCCTGCTTTGCATTCAATTTGTGACTGGTTGACCCCTTTTCTCCTCACTAAATACACTCTTTCTTGCTCCTCTAGCATACATGCGTATCTCTCAATCAGAATGAGTTTCAAAAGAGTTCTGTAGAAAAGTGACCTTGTTGCATTGATTTAGTCCACATAAGCATCAGGCATGAAATACCCATTGACACATGTACAAATAAGCTATATCTACCTTTGCACCAGTTATGAGTTTCCATTTAAAAGCTACGTTTTTAGCCTTTTACAAGATTAATCAAAAACTTCAAGTACAAACAAGTTTCAAAAAGTGTATTTAATCAAGAATAAATGTTACACATAAATGCAATCTGTGTATTCAACTACAAAAGTCAGCTTGTGTACACAGGCATAATGTTAATTTTGACAAACCACCACACATATGAGTTTCCTTTGTATGGACAAAAGTTTGTAAGAAATGAACACAAAATGCGAGAAAAAGGGTATTTGGCTGAAACTTTGGTCATGGTGGTCATAGCTATTTTTTTTTCACAAATGCACAAACCTTTCAAAGGTTTTTTGTCATCTGAAAGTTGTGAAATCATGTAAATAGCTGCTGCAGCAATAGAAATCGGACTCTTCCTGAAAACATCCAAACATAAAATGTCAAATACTCCTATCCAGTCTCATAGATGCCACAGACTATCCACAGTAGGAAAACTTTGAGCCAGCATAAATAAACGACTCTTTAAAAATTTCTAGCATATAATCTTCTTCAAGATCTGGCTGAGTTTGATGAAAACTCTTTAGATATCGTATCAGTGCCTCAAGTGTTATTGCCAATCTAAATAGCATATCACAACACTGAAATAGAATGCTTTGAAAATAGTAGCATGACTTTCTTGTGGCGGTAGATAGCAGAGTAAACAGCTTCGAATTATGAGATTTGTATACCAATCTAGCAAGATAAGTATTTTCTAGAATATTGAAGCTCTATAAATAATCTACTGGAATACTGGAACTTCATATATAATCCACCACATGAATAAATTTCAGTGGCACATGCTAAAAACAATTATGTGACTAAAAAACAACTTTCACTGGTACCAATCTTTCAACTTAGACCCTGAAACAGGCACGCTCTTATGCTATCCAGCTTAAATGTAGGAATAACATCATTAAGAGTTTTCAAAAAAAAATAAAAACTTTCTTTTGGAAACTAGACAGGTAATTAAGACTGCCATATGCTTCAAATTCCAAGAGTTCATAGATAATCTTCTCATAGAGGAAATAAGATTCTCATGTACCGTATGTCAAGTTGCTCGGACCTCTTTACAGCTTCTGTAGCTGCTCTCACAGCCTGATTGCTCATTCCCAAGTGAGAACAAAACCTCCTCTGTTGCAAACATAATAAGGTGTTGTAAATACATGGTAGTCCACCATTCAACTATGCAAAGTGGCAAATTTCCTTAAGTAGATCAGAATAATTTGAGAAATGTATGTAGTAACAACACAAAAACTGAATTTTACATTATCATGTAGTAGCAGTAAATAAGCTTGAGCCAAATAAATAGTCCCATATATATAAATCCAATAACCAACCTAATAAAACAGTATAGACAACAGAGCTTAGAGTAGTACATCAAGAGGGCATAGTAAAATATAGTTGGAACCACAATGCCTATAGTCACAGCCATGCTCCCAAGTTAAGGATCACATCAATTTTTAACAGGTACAGTCAGGTGGCCAACAACAAGCTCTTTGAACATAAAACTCCAGGGTCTCGATCATCTTGGCACTCTTATTGATAGGATTCAAAATGACAACAAAAAATTGTAGTGAAAGATAATGAACCAAGTAGAATGCAAAGTGAAATATAGGCCTTTTTTTTTGTTAAGGATTATCTACCGACATTACACCTAGACTCTTACAAATGCCTATGAAAGAACCTTGATGACTCCTATCATTTTTAGGACACAAAAATCTCAATCATTTTACATGTACCCGTAACATGAGCCACTCTCTAAAAAACTTGGAGCTCCTGTAATAAATTTGACATCAATTCCTTCAAATTTCACTAGTTCAAAATTATTTGAGGACGAGGAGCGTAAAGGAGAACTAAAAATGATATAAATGATTTTTGTTAAAGTTCATTCAATTCTTAGTTTGAGAATGACTAATTTACTCATCATTTTGCATTTCTATTTTCATGTGATGCCATACATGTGATCGCAATCATAAATCAAGTGCAACTAAATAACCCACGCCTAAATGCTAACTTACAATGTATCATTCCTCCTAAATATGGAAGGGAGGAGGGATAAAAAGGAGGTTTTGAGAATGTTTAGGAATGAAATGTTTGACAAGAGCCAAGATGTCTTTGAATCATAACAAAAATGAAGCATGTCAATGTCTTTGATACAAAACTTGTGGTAAAACAGCCTCCCGTTTACACATTGATGACAATTGATAGACCTTTACGAAGTGCGATCATCAATATAGAATAACAAAAAATAGAGGTTGTAAGAAGATGCTTTGATATATATCGTTTACAAATACAATTATGCTTTCCGAAAAGAAAACTAAAACCAAGGATGCAACAATTACAATTTCATAAAATCCAATCTTGGCGAAAACTTACCAGAAAATCACCAGCATGAATTGTACCCATAACCATTGACCGTCCCATCTCTTCCTCTAATTGCTTCACTATGAACTTAGTAGCACGGCCGATTTCTTTTTTAGAAGCACCATTAGCAACCGAGCAAATTTCTGGAACAAACAATAACTCTTCTTAACAAGTATACAAACCTTGCAGGTCAAATAATTAAGATAACATCGTCATGAAAAGAGATACCAAGAAAATCAATCTTGGTGCTATGGCAAAAGAAACAACAAGGCATCATAAAGTGTAAGTCACAACAACAAGGCAGAGTCACAATTTGGTAAAATCAATCTCGGTGATATGGCAAAGGAAAAAGCATCATAAAGTATAAGTCACAGCAACAAGGCAGAGTGATAATCCAACTAATAATGTTAGTTTCCATGATCTTAAATATGATAGGGAAAAGAAAAGCTCAAGTATTTAGGCACGAGATTTTTTGCAAGCTAACACAGTCCGAATATTCTTCAAAACATAGCTTGCACCTCATACCTGTATGAGCTCTGAATGTTTTCTCAAGTTTGCTTGCTCTTAGCAGAATGTGTTTCTACATTCATTTAACATTTCATCGTCTATTTCTATCCTAACCTTCTTTAAATCATATCTGACAAAATCAAGTTCAAGCTAACAAGGGTGCAAACAAGCACATCAGCTATGAAAATGATCAAACAACAAGACATAGTTAAATCAAAAACTCCTCTTAAATCATATCTATGTATCTGGAATTCAAGATCTGCCTACTTCGTGCTAACAAGACCTCAGCCAAAGAATAAAGTTTAGCCCAAAGTGTATCCCCGCCCTCAACGAAAAATTTGTAAGTGCACCTTTGAAAGTGCGAGGCTTGTCTTCTTGTCTGCATGCAATGTAGAGACAAGCAGCTAAAATGGCATCTTGACTCCTACCCCTGATGGATTTCAGATCTTCAACCTTCTTATAAATCTCATCAGCTCGATCCTTCACAACACATACGGAGGTATGAGACCCCTATGTTGCACAAGATTAAAATCACCTGGAAACTGGTTCCAAAAAAGTGGCATATAAAGCTTAAATGCTTTCCAGTATCTCTACAGATCTTTTACAATGTCCATCAAATCAAAAGATTCTAACATAAAACAGATGATAAGGAGAACATATTTCAAATGGAGTTTCGTTCATGTAAATCCGTAGAAAACAAATCAAAGCATTGACTGAATATTCAGTTAAAGGCTTTTTTAGCTGGAAAAAAATCCCAGAAGGTAAAGCTAACAAACATTGCAAACTATAAAAAACCATGAATGCATTTTACTCCTAGATGTCCAAAAAAGATGCAAAAGGAACGAGTTGAGGAAGTAAAGTGGAGCACTTTGAATCAGATCCTATGCTTTGAAACATATTGCAGATAACCTTGGAGTCTCAAGAATGCAAAAGACAGGCAAGATTACAGACCTTAATCGTAGATACGAGTCCTAGCCTGCAAACACAATATCATGGTCAAAAAAGGATAGTGATGAACTGCATCTAAGCTACTATAAACACATTGATTGTTTGAAAAGGACAACATGCAAAAGCCATTGGTTTCATAAATATATATGCCCCTTGTTAAATGTGACTTAATCAGGATTCTGTAAATATGACTTGAAAATTAGCCTAACCTAATCTGAAGAGTGTACAGCAGTAGACTCGGATAGTTTCGGTAAACTAAAGTTACATAAATTACTCACTGGAAGCTTAGATTATGAAACTACCAATCATGAAATCAAAGCACAACCTTGCAAAGTAACCCTAATCCGTGAATTGATGATTGTTTGCAATAATTTGAAAAATTAAAATAGGATATAAGGGTATTCATTGTCATACCGATCCGCCATAGTTCCTATTGTGCGGAAGGCAACCAGAAGAGCACGATCTGGGTTGGAGCCCCGATTCTGCCATCGCCCTAAGGACGACATGAAATCCCCTTGTGCACCATTGGCTTTGGAGATGGTCGTCGACAATCCTCCATCTGTTAGAAGCGGATTTGAAGGTCCTCCTACTCGAACAGGATCATTAGATGACGAATCATCTGAAAAAGTTCGCCATTCAGATGTCTCGTCAATATAGTGCGCCTCTAAGACCAATCCACAATCGGTACACACTGTATCTCCTGCAGCATGATCCACCACTACCTTTGCCTCTTTCCGGCACTCAGGGCACACAAACTTATTCATTCTTCCTCCTCTACTTTCCTGTCGGTCCAAAGTAGTAATCCAAACTCCAAACCTCCACTGCCAACTCCAATTTGCTTTCAAGTTCTTCCAACTTAACCTAGAAAATTGCAATCTCAAACGTTTTAAACACTCCTGCCGCTCTTCACACAAAAATACGAATAAATATATCAGTCCAAATCTTTCCGCAATACTGACGAAATCTGCTGCAACTACAATGCCGAACTTAATGGATTCTACGTATGTTCTTCTTTGTTTTCTTGCTGGCTCCGCTTGACGAAACAAGAATGATATCGCAAGGCTCTTGGCGCCTCCTGGAGGGTTTTTTCTAAATCTTTGCTTGTTCCGAGTTTATTTATTCACTGACAGCATCCGCATGGCACCCCTTCGTGCTTACTTGCTTGATTTGCTTCCTGCTGATGCAAAAGAAGAAGAAAAAGAGCGAGAGAGAGAGAGAAAGAGAGCCGGGGCATGCAAGGCGATGCGATCGGATGCTCTGATCGATCGCAAGACACAAAAGCAAAAACAAGTCGATTAAACAAATGTTGTCCGGTTTATGCTGATCGGCGCTCCTCCTCTGGGGCAGGAACAAGGTCACGTGCCAGCCCAGCTGGCACCCTCTTTGGCAGGACTAGGCCCTACACACACCAAAACTGGTGCCAAGTGACTTTGTTACCAGGGTAGGAGGAAGGCCCAAGGGGCGGTTTCATTTGAGTGCCACCCAAAAACAAAAACATTAGTTTCCATTTTTGCTGAGACAAAAGGGAAGATTTTTATAAAGCTAATGTGTTGTTTCTAGGTGAGTTTGAGTTTAAAAGAAATGCTTTCCAAAAAATTTAAGACCGCAAGGCGCAATTGCGGACGAAATTACAACATGCTTTGCAAAGACACTAGATCTTTTACATCGCTTTGTTTTTTTGGTTTGAACTTTGCATGAGCATGTTATGTACAATTTCTACATGTTTCTCTTTGATTTTAGCCCAAACCAATTTAGGAAGCTATCAAACACTCACAAAGAAATAGCAGAGTCCGTTAACCAACCAATTGTTTTCAACTTTTGTTGCCCAATTTTGCAAATAACAAGAAGTCAAGTATCTAAAATCATTTTTTACAGTCAAATCTTGAAGAGAATGGTAGTTTTTCTTCTCACAAGATATCATGGATTATATTTTTTCGTTGATAAAATGAAGGTAGAAAAACCAATTCATTGGTAAGTATTGCGGTGTAGTACGATGATACAAAGCGAATGTGATCTAAAGGCAAAAACTAAGCATTTTGGTGATAGAGGTGACAATTCCTTGAAAGATGACGTGGTATTTCCTAGGTGAGTTTGAATTAAAATTGTATTTTTAGAACATTTTACACCGTGACTTTAAGCAAGAATCACAACATAAATGACAAAGATGCTCGAGATCCTTCAGATCGATTTGTTGGAATTTCCTTACAAAAAGCAACACTATGTGCCCAAGTTGACCAATGGAATTTATGCTTAAGTTAACATTAAAGTCAATGTCTTAAATGATAAGCTTATGTGCGCACAAAAAGCTTTGTCACATTGCTCAGGACTTTCTAACGCAAGAACTTGGTCATTCAGACACTCATCCAAAGTTTTTTTTGGTCCTAGATTCGAGCCCCCCCTTGAAAACCAAGAAGCATTTAGACGCACCTCTATATGCAAGTCTTAAATAGCAAAAAAATCACGTCCCTTTCCTTTTCTTTCATGCATGTTTAAAGTGAATATGCAAGTCATAAATAGCAAAAACACATTTTCCCTCTTTTTTTCCATGCATCCCTAGGCTCTCAACAATCTCAATCTACACCTCGGCACCAACATCATTCATAAAATCATTTCGGATATGTGCTTTTGATGTTCACATATCTCTACTCATACACACATTTTGAATTAGAGTTCAATTTTTGAGGTGAGAAGAGTAAATACTCCAAGACAACTAGGTTTTTTAATAGTTTAGCTTGCATATCCAATCTTAAACCATCAAATATATTATTCAAAAAAATTGTGGCAATGCCTATGTGGTATAACACAACATTCTTGTTTTCTCTTGTGCTACTTTACTAGTTTGCATGAGCATGTTATAAACAATGTTTATATTATGTAGAATGTATACGTGCGCCTCCACAATTTTAACCCAAGCCAATTTTGAAAGTTATCAAGTGCTCACAAAGAAATAGCAAAGTCTATTAACCAACCAGCTGTTCTCAAGTTTTGTCAACCAATTCGTGAGTAGCAAGAAGTCCACTATCCAAAATCCAAAAACATTTTTCATAGTCAAGTATTAATAAGAATAATACCTCTTTTTCCACCTTTTGAAAGATATCATGGATTAGATATTTTTATCAGTAAGGTACAAGTAGAACCTATCCATCGATGAGTACTAGATATCACAAGCCATTGATCCTAGTTAGGTAGGTGATTAACGTGGAAACTAAGCACTACAATAGGAGAAGAGGGAATTGTCACCATCTGCCTCTTCAAAAGCTTTGGTTACTTCCTATCAGAGAATTCTGAATAATAAAACAGTCCTAAAAAATTAATCTATGTCTTTTCAATCCTAGTCTTGGCTAATTATGGTCATCATACCCTTCATAATCTATCTACTTGGCTTAAGGCCTCTCTAGATCATTACTAACACATTTCTAAGCATGCTGAGAAAAGGAAAGAAGAAACTGAAAGACAAGAAATTGTTATTAATAAGATCCAATCTTCCTAAAAGCTCTTGCCATGCCTAGGCTTGTTTGGACTCCTTGAAGATGTAAAAATATGCTCCTAAGATCCAAAGCAACCTAAGGCATAAAAGCAAAACTAAATTACTTCAAAAGCTTCAAAGATTATTCTACAAATGAAAGAGAAACACTCACATGCGATTAGTGAAGCACATCTGCCATGCAATGGAAAGAACAAAGCTTCAATTCTTAAATACAACCGTACACGACAAAAGAGACATAAAAGGGAATTGCTCCGTCGCTGTACATTAGAAAAATAAGTGCAAGGGCACTGGCTTCCTGCGTGTATAAGCCCAACCCACTGATGAGCACGCCAATTAGTTGCGTAGAACTTGTAATTCCTAGGAATTAGTGACTACGGGCTTAAAATTCTAAAATGACTAAGTCACAAACTCAAGTTACAATAAGGAATCTAATTTTAGTCAAAGTGGACTCACATGATTCATGTGAGTTACTTTGTGCTCATGTCACGTAATAAGGATCTACCCACAACTGGCCTAAAAGGTTCAAAGCACGAAGCATATTCTCAACCACCTGATCCACCCATTCCATGTGTCTTTTTGACTCTAAATGATCCCCAATACGCATGACTAGCCTTCTCTCCCCAACAATTTGAAGGTTGCAAGCCAAAACTTACGAGTGAGCTTTGGATCACGACACATGACAATTCACACAATCTAAAGAGAGCTTCCAAAACATCTACCAATTCTAGAGCCTGGACCGTAATCTTTGTAGGAATGAAATATGTCAATTTTTTGAGACGATCATGATTTTTTCACCACTCACAATTTGCAAAAAGCTTTCCACTTTCACCATCTAACTTGGCATTACTATAAAAATCACATCCTTAGATGTATATCTTACGCCATTGGATCAAAGCACCTATATCCCTTGGTCTTATCATCATATCCAACAAAAATGCCTTTGACAAATTTTGCAACTAACTTATTTATCTAACTTTTGACAATGTACATAAGCTATGCATCCAAAGATGTGAAATTTTTCACTATTAGCTTGATACTTGTAGAAATGTCTTTGGGAGTCCCATTAGGAACCTTAAAATTGGGACTCATGCTTTGCAAAAGTGTGGCAATGTTGGAACCATTTGCTTCATGATTGATAAAAGCACTCTCCACAATTGTGTGATTTTCTTTTCCACAAATTCATAACTATGTGGTGCATGCTTGAGTAAACTCTCTTTATATCCCATGCTTAAAACTCATGTGCTATATGATGATATGGACTTTGCACTTGATATAAGAGTTCCAATGAAGAAGAATTCACATCCACAATTGCCATCGATAACAATAATAAAACCAAGATGAATTGTAACAATAATAAAATGTCATATTGTGAGAATGACTCGAGGCCATGCTAGTCAAGCTCAAGAAAGGATATTACCAACAAACAAACAAAAAATGGAAGGCATGAAATTGATTGAGTCCACAATCATATATTCAAACTCATCTATTTGAGAGTAAAGCTTATATCAAGAACATATGATTAGTTCTCACATGGATCAATCTTTGAAAATGTTGAGGTTACAACAGGAACATATACTGTTGTTTCAAATGAAAATTGAGTTTATTGCTCATATAGATATTCAGCGAACATGAAGAATATCCACTTGAATGTCTTTCTTTGCAATTTGC
Source organism: Diphasiastrum complanatum (assembly GCA_029204225.1). Taxonomy (NCBI): domain Eukaryota; kingdom Viridiplantae; phylum Streptophyta; class Lycopodiopsida; order Lycopodiales; family Lycopodiaceae; genus Diphasiastrum; species Diphasiastrum complanatum. The sequence continues at coordinate 19,142,992 of CM055105.1, forward strand.
ATAATCAAAAGAATAAAATTAATCAGATTAAGTGATTGAATTGCACTATTGAGCAGAGTTGAAAAAAGATCCTAAGTCTTGACGCAAAAACTAATAGCACCTAGAAAACTAATAGGACGATGAGAAGTAACCTTTCAAAAATCCGATACTCGAATTTATTTTTTTGATAATAGAAAAATATTCAAGATTTTTTCAGATTCTATGAAATGGATGGAGTGTTCGAAACCAAAATTTTTGGAATGGATAACTATGGTCAAAAGTCCAAGCAACAAAATGTTACCTGGATATTTACAGCACATGGTTGACAGATTATGTTAAACTAGAAAAGTAACATTGACTTTCAAAACTGGCATCCTAATTGCAATCATTGGACAATGACGTGGATGAGCATGAAATAAACAGCTTAGTATGTTCCACCAATGATTCAAACATGATAAATGCTGCAAGGGCACACTTCATATTAAGCACACTATAATGTGGGCCCTTCGCTTTTCCCAAAAAAATAAAGCCCTACAAGGAATTCTTATGCAACGTTCATAGGAATTCTTTTTAAGGTGATTGAACAAGGAAAGTTACATGTTTCAGTATAAAGAATCTGTTTGCTGCAACATGATAAGTCCCAAAAAATAAATAGATTTGACTGTCGTAAACTTCCCTTTGAATCGATTCTGCATTTTGTATGTGTTCATTCTTGAACAATTAAGAGAAACCATCCTCGTAATATCAATATCTCTCATGAGACAATAGCATCCTGATACAAACTGTCAACATAATCTGATCTTTTGATGGCATGTACATCTAAAGAACCAACTGCACAGTCCCAATTCAATTGTCCATAACTTTGCAAGTATACATATTCCACCCCATGACCTGTAGCTTATCATCTTTATACTCATGGATCACCATTTTGGCCACTGTCAGAAACAAACAGAAAATTTGACAACTTAAGCATGAAACCATAGTTTTGACGATAGATACCCTTTAGCTTAGCTTCAAAAACCTAAAAGACATGAAGCATAATAGGATACATTGCAAACCAACCAGTTTCTGATGATAGGACTTTGCTTTGAGCAATGAAATGGCTCTTTTGGAATTAAAATAGCAGGTACAGTTCTATAGTTGAAAATACATCATTCATATAATTTTGTGTCCAATAGAATGGGATGCATACAGGTTTGATGTATGGAGCTTTTTAATGGTTGCACGACCCTGAGAATGGGAAAAAGCATGAAAGACATTTGCGAAATGGTTTTAGAAAACAAAAATTAGGAGCAATCTAGAAAACACTCATTTTGTGCGTCAAAACCTATAGCACTTTGAAACTACATGTAACAATAAGAGGGCGATGTGGGCAAGTGGAAAAAATTATGGCATGGTGAACCAAATGATTTCTTGCAGTTCAGTCGTATTTGTGCAAGACATTAACTTCCCGGAAAGGAAGTTATGATATTAATTCCCACATCCTAAGGACCACCGGCAGATCTTCTCAAGTGCTAGCAAGATGGTATGAATGGCTCTCCGGACTGGACCAAGTAATGATATCAAACGCACAAGCATACAGAAACTGCCTGTAAATATCCTCATTCGAAATCCCAGAAATGGCAAAAAATGATTTTTTGTCTCAGGGTCTGATAAACCGAATGGGCTGCAAAATATCCATTTGATAAATATTACTTCTATGACGTTGCAAAGTGTATTGAGACACCTAGGGAAGGCATGCACAATCGGCTATTCATAGCGATCTCTAAGCAACTAAGCAAGGCACGCACATTTGTTATTCATGTATGCAAGATCACTCTTTATTGATTGAGACACTTGGACCAAACATGCAAAGCAATTATCACATGCATGCAAGATTACTTTAGTAAGCTAAGGCATTTAACAACCCTTATGCAAGTCCAATAATGAAAGAATAAATAGGAAGACACACTAATTCATTGAGATTTGTTCCTCGAGGAGGGAAGAAGGAATTCTACTCGTGGAGATTGGCAAATATCCATGGCTTGCACTCATCTCGTCCAAACTCTCAAAGCAAGGCTACCAGCTCTCTTGGTATGTGCAGGCATCTTGCCAATAGGCACTTTTGGTATATTTATCTCCTGCCTACCAGATGGTTCACATGATTATATGGTTCACATGATTATATATGCCATTTTCTCTATAGAGCATATGTTCAGCATGCTTGGTCAAGCTCCTTGGGGGTCAAAGTGGAGTATTATAGGACACATTTTCTAGAGATAGACACGATTGATCTTCCTACATTAACACACTACCTGGACTCTAAATTAACTCATAGTCTTCGGATTGCACTTGGGCGGCTGAGGGTTCCAATAACAGGTTGAGGTTGGGTGCTTCCAGAGGATACCTTGACAGGATACGATATGGCATAGGTGCACTATGGAAGTAGCAGACTAAAGAGCATTTTAACTTCCAATGTCCTCTATATTATAAGATTCGGGTATAATATTGATGTCTTTTTTGAGACCCCTCGGTCATTCTACCCTCCCTCAGATCATAAGACAACCAGAGATGTTTAGCCCTTATGGTCAAAGGAAAGTTTCTACTAAGGAGTGATTGATGCATCGCTCCACCATGACCCAAGATTGCCATCTGCTACAGTCATCTATCATGACCTACTTCCCCAGATGTCATTCACGTGCTAACTTTGAGAGTGATTCAGAGGATGAGACAAAGATTCGTACTACAGAGTACCTACACAACCTACACAGGTTTTACCACCATCTCAACTGTTATCACTACATTCTTCAGATCTCATGGAGTCATTTAATAGTTCAATGTTCGTTTTCTTTATGTTATGTCATTTTGTTAGTAGTCAATCTATTAAGGAGACATTTTTGCGCCCCCACAATATGATACGATACACACTCAAGATGTACCTTTCAGTCTTATGTACCAACTACTACTTAAAACACATTAATAAAGCTCTCTCTCTCTCTCTCTCTCTCTCTCTCTCTCTCTCTCTCTCTCTCTCTCTCTCAAATCTCTCCCTCCCATTCTCACTGTCTTTGTTCTACTTTCCTCCCCTCACCTCCCCCTCCCTCTCATTGCTTCTTCCTCTTCTAGGGATGTAACTCCTCTGCATGCTCCTACCACATACCCCTGCTCTGGAGAGCCCTATACACCCACTGGGGCGCTGTTGAATCCTAGGTTGCAGCTAGCATGAATGTCCTACTACAATACAAGACTTCCAAGGGCTGAAAACAGAACAACACGTGGTTAAACTCGAAATATCTCATCTCAAGGAGGCTAATAGCAAGCTGCAAATGGAAGTAGATATGTTAAGCAAGAACTCATAGCCCAACCTATTCCTGCTTTGCCAGAATCATCAAGTAGATTCAAAGAGTTGGAAGACAAAGTCAAGAAGCAGAAAGAGGAAGCCATGCCTTGGGCAGCCGTGCTAAAGAAAGGAAGTAAACCCACTTCACCTATCTCCTCGGTTATTTCAACCACCTTTCGAAGGAGAGACTTCGAGAAGTAAGGCTCTTCGTATTAGAGTTCATGGCATTGCAGATATAACGCTATGAAGGAAGCAAAACGTTTTCTTGGAACTACAGTAGACCACAATAATGAAGGCCTAGATACAGCACAGGGCACAAAACGAGATAATGCCACCTTGATCATTCGTTTTACCTCATCTATTAGTCGTAGAGATGCTTTACGGAAAAGAGCCAAACTGCAAAAAAATGCGGATTTTCATGGATGACGAACTTACATACATACAAGTGGCAGAACAACATCAAGCCTTTAGGAGGCCAAAAGGTCAGGGAAACGTGTAATTTACCTAGATAGTCAGGTTCGTTATCTTGATGGTGCATCTAGCGGCTCTCGTCAATAGGGAGTTGGGACCTCCGGGCACGGGTGCATCCCAAGGCCTTGTCCACACCAACTATGTATCGAAGTTTTGAATTGTAATCATATACGCTCATCGTCTACTGGTAGAGATCTTATAGATTTCATTTTTGGGAGGGACATTATTTTTTATGGAGACACATGAGAGCAAGGTTAGAGGACTACCTACATTCACAAGATACACGCGGGATTCAATATATCGGAAGAGGCGAGATCCACGAGGGGTAGAGGTTCAGGTCGAGTCGCATGCTTAGCTATTTTTTGTGGAGGGCATTGGTTCCCCTTATACTGATTTTTCCACAAACATTGTTAGATTCACAGATCATGGATGATGGGTATGTTCTTCTCATTAACAACTTCAATGCCAAGACCGCCGCAAGACAGATCGATTTTCATGATGTTGCTGACCAGTTATGCATTCAAGCTATTGATTGTGATGGCATAGGAGCTACCAAGACTTCAGCCGACTTATTAGGACCTATCACTGGATACGGTGAGTATTTGTTGCAGTTGGGTGAAGCCCATAAGTTAGACAATCACAATGGCCTAGCTTGTTGGCCTGATTCGAGTACTACACATGCCACCCTCATAGTGGCGGGCACAATGTTATTGACTACCTCATGGGGTCACCATCTTTTCTTCCACTGATATCATTGTAATGCCTTCCGTGAAGCTTTCCTGCCTATTTTGGCTGAATTCGAATTTTATAGAAAGTTCCAGTCAACCTCCGTGGGAGGAAAGGGTCTTGAGAATTATGTCCAAGAGTTTACGGAAGCCCTTACTCCTCTTGGGGGTGAATATCCACCCAAATTTCAGTTATTGAAATTCATTTTAGGCTTACCTGAGGACTATCAGGTAGAAGTCCGAAGGAATAAGTTTGCCAAGTTATATGATGAAGCTCCTTGGCTTCGCCATGAGCAATCTTCCACAAATACATTTCCAAAGAAGAAGTTTTTCAATAAAGTAAAGGAAAGAGAAAGCACTGCTGGTAATGTGGATGGTCCTGCAAAGAAAAAGCCCAAAAGAACCGTCCGCATGGTGCAGGAGAAGGATTTTATTTTGGCTCAATCTCAAGGCTTGTGCTACTTATACCAAGAAAAGGGTCATTTGGCAAAGGATTGCCCAAAGAAACCACCTTCTAAATCTCTTACTGCTGGTATGGTAGAGATTGTAGAAAAATGTCTTTTAGGAAATGTGGCTTTTAATCCTCATAATTCATTTGAGATCTATGGTTCTATCAATAACACTAAAGTTAAGGTGTTGTTTGACAGCAAAGCAACTCATAATTTTATCAATGTGACTGTTGTGCAGAACCTCAAGATATCGGATAACTCTTGCAACTGGAGAACAGTCTTAGTTGTGGGATTTTATTGTGCCTAGTGTTCCTATTTGTTTTCAGGGAAACAAAGAAGATAAAAAATTTTACGTGACGAAACATGACAGTGTAGATGTTATTTTGGGTCATGAATGGTTTTATGCCAAGAATGCTTCTCTAAAGATACACTTTGTGAATCATTTGATGTCTTTTCAGCATGAGGGATGCTTAATTGAATGTGATGCTGGAAAAGATGTAGAAGATTTAATAAAAATGATGCGGTTTCTCTTTATCTTTGTGTGTGTAAAGAGGTACAATTCTTTACTACCATGGATGAATCTCTCTTAACTCAAAATATAGCTGGAAACCTGCTTTCATTTGGTCAACTTCCCACTTCACAGAAGAAGAAGAAGAAGAAGCTGAGGAAGGAAGAGAAGAAGAGGAGGGGGGAAGAGAGGTGGGGTTGGAGGTGGGATGGAGCGGGGGAGAGGGGGGCAGTGCTGTTGCTGCCAGCGTGGCAGGCAACGCTGCCACGTGTGCAGGCAGCGCCGCCTGCGTGGCACGCGATGCGAAGATGACAGAGGTAAAGGAAGGTGCTGCCTGCAAAACTACACGCAAGTGGGGGTGGGAGGGGGGGAAGCTCCCCCTGTTACCTCCTTTCTTGTTCTTCATCACGGTACAGCCAGCAAGCGATGATGATCAGACATGAAGATAGGGCGCCATTCAGCCAAACAGCTAGCACATTAGGGCGCAGCCACGGATCAGCGGGAGAAATGGCAGCTCAGGCCATCGTGATCAGACAGGCCAGACCCACAGCATGCAAACACAGGCCAGCGCTCAGGAGCATGCCAGTGCGCGATGGAGAGAGATGGCTCCAGCAGGCCAGCGTGCGCGCGCGCGCGCGCGCGCGAGAGAGAGAGAGAGAGAGAGAGAGAGAGAGAGAGAGAGAAGTCCTACAAACAAATAGTATAATGATGTGCTTGTAGAAGGACAATGCATCTAGGCACAAATAATTTAAAAAGAGCTACTTTAGCAGTTATAATCTTTAAGTAACGACCGTGCCCAATTCTATCTAGACAGAATTGATGTTGCGTACAAGAACATAACATCCACATCAAGCAACAACAAAGAGAAGGATGGTATCGCAACTTTTGATGTGCTTGACTTAACCAAGCCAGGTTGCTTCATAGAAGACCTATTTGATGCATAGCCACATTACTAGTCAAAAGTCTACCTAACATCTTCAAGTATTTCCAAGGCCACCCTCTGGAGCTCTTGTTGTCCGACGATTCAAGTATCGAATCACAGCATCTTCCACCCTATTTCAGAACAGAAACAAGTGCTTAAGTGTCTGTTAGTCAAAAACTAAAGAGTTAATAAAAGGCTTCCCACATGCTGCTTGGTAAAAATTGCATGAACTTCTCCCAGAACAAAGATTGTCCAAATATTAATCTGGATTCAAGAAAACAACAAGGCTTGAAGATTGACATCTCCCTAAAAACCATAGCAAATGTGTACTTGATGTGTTAACAATGACAAGCAGCATATAGTGAAACAATTCCCTTTATCCTTTTATATATAAAGTTCAATGATAAGCCAAGGGATAATACGCTCCTGTGCAAACTTTTGTGGATGTCCACATATTTTGTACAAATTTATTTCAAATGTCATCTGGAACAAAAAGTACTGAACAAAAAGAAATTGAGAGAATACGGACTAAGAGGTTATATACCATGGTTGAGAATAAAAATCTGACCGACGCTCTTTCTCCGCGTTTCTGCTGGCTTGGCCTCCAACAATCTTTAAATCCCTGCTCTGTGATGCAATCAACCCATTGATGAAGTCCACCGGTGAGTGACTAAAACCCAGAAAGAAAGCACGTCGGCGTCTGTGCTCATTGATCTTGCGAATTGCATTGCAAATTAGATCATCATACATGTCTATATCTCTGTGTCGTTCAATGTTTGCGAGGAAAGCGCTCATTTCCTTCTGCAAAGGAGTGGGCAGATCGACTAGGACATCGTAGCATGCATTGCCTGCGGGGTTCTTACCTGAAAGTTTGATGCGGTGCTCCAAGTGAATTGGCTGTGGAGGGGACAAGTGATGTTGGAGCTTTTGAGAAATTGCAACAAATTTTATTCTGTCCTCTCCAAATATTTTTCGAAGAGGTGGATCACAGTTGATAATTGTGGGATCAGATGGGTTTTGAAGTTTCTTCCCCTTAACATAATGCCATAATGCAGCAATTATGCGGGCTCGAGTATCCACCTCAATTCCTAGCAGATCTGCAAGGCTGGACGACAACTTAAACCTTTCAGGCGAGTAGTTCATTTCTAACCTAATGTTTACTGTAAACTCCTTATTTCCTTTCCTTTTGATTTCAAAGCCCTCTACATGGTTAGTACTTCTTGCCGCATCCCATACGATTGTATGGTTTTCAGGATACAGAGATGGATCCAACTGGATTGTGATCCTCCGAAAGAATGATGAGAATTTTGGGGAAGATGTGCTAGGCTTCCCTGGAGTTGATCCAGCCCCAGTAGAACTTTCAGTTTCTACATCGTCCCCTAAAATTCTTCCCATAATCCTGAGGGTCCAAGAAGGAGGATCTAGGGCAGCTGAGGATCTGTCTGTACTTTGAGTTTGATTCGCAAAAGTGTTGAAAACGTACATTCTCAAAGTGCGCTCGTACCTTGGAGGATTTCTTACAGATTCTTGAATTTCAAGCTTCTTCCTTGCAAGAGTTGCATCGACCCGAGCTTCAAACTCCAACAGCTGAGAATATAGAGCAGATTCCGGAAGCAACGCCGCTACTCTATCAGGCAGTTGTTTCTCAGGGGCTTTCCTTTTTTTCCTTCTCGCTGCAGGCGCAACTTCTGCAGTTTTCACAGAAGGCGCTGCAGGTGTAGCCGCTGCCTTGGCACCTGGCTTGCTCTGAGCACGCTTGCCACTTGCGGTGGTGCCAGGAGGAGGTGGGGTGGGGTGATTAGGCAAGGGAAGAGTCCGAGCAGGCGGGGGGGTATTTGCATGTGATGGAATCAATGATGGACTTGCAGCCGCAGAGCTTGTGGCTGATCCAACAGCCTGATTAACAGACATCTTTGAGGAGGCAGAAATCAGGAGCAAAGCGCCAGATATGGCAAAAAGGAAGCAAAAGTTACTCTGCGCAAAATTTCAGTGAGCACGCACATAATGGAACACTAGATAAGGAGCTTGACATACAAACTGCCGCATACATCACACATATCCCGACTGCCGCTACAAAGCAAAATTCAAGACACGAACTAAAGAAAGCCGATCAAACTAGCAACGTTCTAAAACCCTATCCGAACTAAAAAAACAATAACCAAAGCATCACGTTTACTAAACCCTAGAACATGCTGCTGCTTGTTCTGTAACCCTATGTGGTTTCTAGGTTCTCACGGAAAACAAAGCAGCAGGACGCAGTAGGTAGAGCAAGTGCAGAAGAACCTTTATTAGCTAGTATTTACATTATATATGACAACGATGACAGAAGAAGAAAGCAAACGGAAACTGAAGAAGATGGAAGACGGAGATGGAGATGGAGCACGCCATGAAGGAGCAAAAACGGGATCGGAACAGAAAAGTAGTTTTTATTTATGATGATGCTTTTTGGTTTCTAAGAGAAGTCTCGAACCTAGGACCAAAGAAACTTTGGATGCCAACCTAACCAGCTAAGCCAACCCTGTTGGGTTTTTATTTATGATGATGAAGTAATTCTATGTACAGCTACCCTTCCATTTCACATTTTTTGTACTGAAAAGTGTAATTCAATCATCATATATGTGTGTGGGGTATGTTGGTCCTTGTGCTAGAAGCCGCTTATTGGCATGGGAGGGGAATTGACTCTGCTCCCCTGCCTATGCTACAAGTGGCACCGCTGCCCCAGCCTTGTCCTACTCAGCTCTTGAGTTTTGAAGAGCACTCGGTGTCTCGCATGTTGAAATAACGTATAACAATTGGCAATGCCCTTTACAAAGCTAAGCTCTGTAGATATCACTACACAGTGGTCGGGATTCAAGCCTGCACCTTTCAATGGGAGTCAACAACTCTACCCATACACCCCACTCTGATGGACTTGTTAAGAATTATTACCCATCAAAGGATTTATATGCTTATATAAAAAAATCGTCAAATTTTTTATGATATTAATTTTTGAAAAATAATATCGATTCCATTCCTAAGCTTGGCCGATTTTCCTTAGTGCTGATCTTATGCTCTGCTGCTAGATTAGAGACTATATGGTACAAATCAGTGTTTTTATGCCTTTGGTGTTTCTACTTAAATCTTACATGAATCCAATGGTTTAGATTGAGTTTGGAGACCGTCACTACTTAGGACATAATAATAGGAACTCATTATTTTTTGCATATTTTGTGATTTTCAGCTCTCAGCATGGAATCTTGAAAATTCATAGCCCTCAACGACTGGAATTTTTTTTTCATTTCTTTTAAGAATTTCGTGACACACATTATGTATGATGGTCTTCACATGCAATACCACCTAGCCCGTTGTTGACCAATAATAGGCTATGCTTCCCACCTCCATGATTTTATCTCGCTTCTAGACCTTCATGGATCGGTTTCAAGCATCCAACCAGCTCTGCCAACAAGTCGGGCATAGGCAAAAGAAAGCTACGATAAATCTAAGAAGTTGCATGTTGGTAAAATGTAAAGGCATTTGTAGGTGATGTAGGCCATAGCAAAAGACCAAGCAAGCAATATTGGATTTGCATTTGGGCTTCATGTAAAGATGAATGGAAGGATAGTTGTGCATAGCCTTGCACCCATCCCCTAGCCCATGTCATTCATGCAAAATGAATATAAGATCTCTCTTTATTGATAACGTGTAATCACTGTTGGAGTTAATCTCCCTTTACCCTCTAATCTGCAAGTCTTATTTCCTACTAATCTCTTTCTTCTGTCAACTATAGATGCAATTTTGCATAAAACCGATGGATTCTACACAAGCGAAAAAAGCCAAAATCTACGACACTGTAGATGTACTCACAATTCTTTGACAGTTCAGTTGCAAAAAATCAGCAAGCATTGGAGGCGAAAGAAAAAGAGCCAAGACTCTTGATGGCCGAACACAGCATGATGCCTAGCAATCAAAGCTAGTAGCTGTACAGTCGTGTCACACAACACATGACATCAAGTAAAGAATGGTTGCGTTTCTCAACACAATCAATACCAGGAAAAACATATATCTTGGTGATTCAAGCAGCCACCAAGTGGAAGCCGAAGGCACCATATGACTACAATTTCAAAATGGTTCATCAAAAACCATATCGAACGTACATTATGTACCAGGCCTCACCAAGAACCTACTATCAATAAGTAGGATTGCATATCAAGGGTACACTGTAAAATTTACAACAAATGAATGTCCCATTGAGGATAAAGACTCTGAAGTTCTTGTCAGAGGAACTATAAATGAATATTTATATGTCCTTTCTCTTTATTATGCTATGATGTCAAATTCAAAACTCAGTTTCGATGAAAGTAAGGTATGGCATTACAGATTAGGCCACCTCAATATGAGATCTATTAAATACATGGTGTGCAATTCATTAGCAACTGGTCTATCACTTCCTGCATCAGCTTTTGAATCCTTTGTATGTGAATCTTGTATTTTAGGCAAGCACTGCAAAAGCAAATTCACCAAAGGTCTGTGCAAAAAGTACAAAAAGGACCAAGAGTGGATCCTAATCTGATCCTCAAGAGGGATTGGTTGTCAGATTACTTGATCTATCAATCTACTTCAGATTAAGATCAATCTAGATCAATTCTAGACACAAAATCCTAACAAGAACAATCATTAATTGAAGGTAAGTGTACTTTATGGTTTCACACGTGTGAAACACTGTCTGAGTACGAACGACAACCTGAAAATCAAGTATACATTAATAGAACCTCAAAACAATCAAAACAAATGTAGACAAATGAAGAGAATCACTCAAAATTGCTTCCAAAACCAAGATTGGTGTCTCACATTGATTATGGCCAAATGTGGCTCTATATATACAATAAGTGAGAGCTCGTGGTACTGATCATCCCTCTGATCCCACATGTGTGAAGGTGCTTTGTCATATGATGATTCATCATGCAAAACTGACACTTGGACAAAACCTTCTATTTTGAGCACTTTTGGTCCATTTTCCTTCTATATGGAGATCTACTTGGAAATCTTCTAGAAGTCAAAATTCGCCTACTTCAGCTTATTCCACACATGTGAGCTGTCCTCTACACATGTGATATGACACCTAACCAAAGGATGTGGCTCATGCAATCAATAGATTGATGCCATGTGTCATATGTCTAGAAAACTAGTTTTTGGCCTTTTTAGCCACTAGAACTTGAATTAAATCATATGTACAGCCTATATGATTATGGTACATGACAAGTACACAATTTTCACACGTGGAAACAGGCTCCACACATGTGTGTTTATCTATATACAAGATTTTTGGCCTCTACCAAGCTTATTTTTGCATTTTTCACACTCCTCCTCAAAAATCTACCTTGGTAAATCTAGCTTGATGGAAAACATGATGATCTTGAACTTGACTCCATGGGCTAAATTGGTCTTTGCTGGTTCAAAAGGTGTGAAGATCAGCCAATGAGCTTGATGTTGATCTGAAATCACCATATCCATGATAGTGCTTCTTTAATGTTGAAATCTTTGATGAACTTGAGAGCTTTGCACCATCCTAGCACCTCCAAAATTGATTCCTTCCAATTTTCACGTAGATGCTTGACCTTGAGGCTTGCTCCTTCTTCATGTGCATGCTCCTTCATGAGAAAATAAAGATTTCTTCTTGATTTATTAGGATCACAAAGATCTAACATCATGTTACCACGATCTAGAGAATTAGACTCATCCAAATTGGCAAGACTATGCATGCTATAATAACAAAGTGTTTGCCTCATATCTTCATGCTTGTCTACCATGCTAATTTCTGATCCAATGAGGCTAAATACTTCATTATGGAGATAAGTGTCTTTAGAAGATGATTCAATTACTCTCATAAAGAGTTTACAATTTGCCTGAATACAAATTTTCAAACTATGAGTGAACAAATCACTTTTGCTCTTACATGACTTAAGAGCATACATTTGATGAGATAACCATTTGCTTTCTAATTGATTTATAATCAATTTCGACCTTTTAGGAATATCATCTATGTTCTCAAGAGAGACTTCATACTCAACTAGTATGGCTTTACTCCAATTTTGAGATGCAATGATCTCACTAAAGCAGATTAATTTATCAAATGACATAAGAGAAGTAAGTATGAGATGTATACCACATGAGATATGCTCCTCTTTCCCTTGAGATGTGAGCCACATTGACTCACCCATATTTCTTGAGTTTCTTTTTGGAATCACAACTTGAGAAGATCTCTCCTCCTCAATCCTTGGCACACTTGAACCTTGAGATGATTCTTTAAGATCCTCTTCATGGTGCTCCTTCTTGATGGAAATCCGAGACCGCCATTTCTCATAATGATCACAACAACTATGACCACACAATATGCACTTCCTATGATTATCAAAATTACTTATGCTAGAAACATAAGTCCAAAAATCACCACAACTTGGCATGATTTTTCTAATATTGAAATCAAAAGGCATTTCCATCTCAATAAGGCCAACTACTTGCTTATGGATATAAGTGTCCACTTTGGATGCTTCACTTATATCCATAAGAAGTTTACAACTTGCCTTTAAGATTGAAAACTTACAATTTTCATCTTTATGAATGAACACATCATTCATGATCTTATTGAAACTAAAAGAATTTACATTATGTAGACATTTCCATTTCCTTGACTTCATAACTAATGTAAGCTTACAAGGAAAACATGCTTTGCTATACTTTAAGGCATCACACTCAACTAGTATTGCCTTAAGCCACCTTTGAGATACAAAAATCCCTTCAAAGCAAAATAGATCTTCATAAGTTGACATGAGAGCATAAATGAAACTATTTTCATTTTGTGATTGCTCCTTATTCTTGATTGATTTTTCTTGGATAATAACAAAAAGTTTGAACTTGTCCAAAGTTCCAAGCAAAATACTTTCCAAGGACATAAAATAAATCCAAGTTACTTTCATAAAAGTGACATCTATCTTTGCATCTTGAACCAAACAATGCACTTCCAAATGAAAAATTTCAAAAGATTTGACATGTGTTGTGATGGACTCTTGAAGACAAATCTTGCAAGTCCTTGTGAGACTCCAAGCCTCATTCACCTTTCCACAAAGGAAACACCTTTCCTTGGACTTGTCCTTCCTGTATTTGCATTTCGAACTTGAAGCTCCATCCTTCACCTCGGCCCCCTTGCTTTAGTTCTCCTTGGATGGATTGGTCTTCTTTTTGTAGCATCTTGAGAAAATATATCTTCCCTTGTCACAAAGGTTGCACTTAGGATCCTTTCTTTCCTTCAATAGGATGCCACCTATTGATGCCATGTGAATAAAAACCTGTGATATGATCCTACAAATGTAATTTGTGACTTTCAAGAGACTAGATTTGAACATCTTCAACAATCTAGAAGGATCTACAAAAGATCTAGCTCACAAACCTAAGAATCAATCTTCACAGTAATGACTAGTCACTTGGAAACTTTGCTTTGATCACTAAGACAAAAGCACACAATCTTTGAACCAATCTTCTATTGGACTCATCAAATACCAATGACTCTTTCTTTTGAAAGTTGAAATGGATATGAAAAAGATTTGATACCTAGATTTTCCTTTTCACTTGACTAGTTCTCTCAACACTTGAGATTCTTGAACAAAAGATGGGTTTTGTTTCAAATACATGAAAATCAAACTTAATCACTTCTTTTGGACTCACTCTTGACCCAAATAATCTCACACTTGAGATTTAGAATGAATTTGATTTGATTTGACAACAAACTATACCACCAACTTTTCACAAAGCTTAAAAATTTAGACAACTAGAGATTCACAAAGATCTCAACCATGCATGAATACTCAAATATGGACTCCTCCTTATTCTAGACATCCAATGGGATCTCAAATTGACCCTCGCACTCTCACAAACAAAGTTGAATAGAACTAATTTGAGTTTCATACATACTATGTCAACTTTTGCTCAACAAATTGAATTCAATCACTCCTATTGGATTCCACCAATTACTCTACCTTTTAAGACTTGGAATGAAATTCAACATCAAAAGTTGTGATTTTTCTCACTAAGATATTGTGCTTCAAAGAGCTAATGCCACTTAGAAAGATTTGATCACTTAGGAGAAGACAAACTCTCCACCAATAACAACACAAAATGAGGTTCTAGATCTTGCCCTCTACAAAGGAAGGAACTCTTAGAAAATTGGATCTCTCTCTACACATTTGTCATAGACACCTTAATGACTCTTTTAAAACATTACAATCACTCAAACAAATTGAGTAGGGTTGAACAATGTGACTTGGATCTCAATCTCTTTTCTAGAACTCTCAATTTAAGCCAATCTATGTCAAATTCTACAAAAGATTTGCATAGATGCTCTATATGCACTAGAAACTCTCAAAGGTTTCACTTGGAGGACAGATCCAAATATGTTTTCTAGCAAATTGATGCTAGAAAACTAGTTTTTGGCCTTTTTAGCCACTAGAACTTGAATTAAATCATATGTACAACCTATATGATTATGGTACATGACAAGGACACTATTTTCACACATGGGAACAGGCTCCACACATGTGTGTTTATCTATATACAAGATTTTTGACCTCTACCAAGCTTATTTTTGCATTTTTCACAAGGTCAATCTATTAGATCTAGAGATGTTGTTGGACTCATACATAGTGATTTAGGTGGTCCTATGTAAACACCATCCCATGGTAGTTCCATCTACATTATCACCTTCATAGATGATTACTCTAGGTTTACTTCTGTAATGTTCATAAAGAACGAAGATGAAGCATTCAGTTGCTTCCAACAATTCAAAGCTGCAACAAAAGAACTAATAAGAAGGAAGATAAAGTGTCTAAGATCAGATGGAGGTGGAGAGTACATCTCAAGAAATATCTTTCTGATAATGGCATTAAGCAAAAATTTACTACCACCTATATTCCTCAACAAAATGGAATAGCAAAAAGAAAGAACATAACTCTTCTTGAAGCTGCTAGATCTATGTTAAATCTGTTGGATTATTCTATCCGAATTGATTCAGCCGAATATTCAATCTTTAATCTACATTCATTCATTCATTCAATTATGTAGTTTTATTTGTGTTTCTACATAGTCTGCAGAAATACTCAAGAATTGCTCAACAGGTGGCTCCGACATATCGGACGACTTCAACGAACTATTGGAGAAGTCGAGACGTTGAAGGAAGACAATTATTGTTTCCACCTGTTATGAAGCTAAAGACTTGCCCTAACCACTTTACAAGTAAATTTCCAAGAAGGCCTAACTGGATGGATGACAGCGCATTATGGCTAACAACCAATTGTGACCTATGACCTAATTAGTTGTCCTATTGAATAAGCTCAAATTGCTTTAGTATAAATAGTTGATCATAGTTGTAATTAGAAGAGAGAGAGAGAGAGAGAGAGAGAGAGAGAGAGAGAGAGAGAGAGAGAGAGAGAGAGAGAGAGAGAGAGAGAGAGAGAGAGAGAGAGAGAGAGAGAGAATCATAGAAGGAGGACTCGTCGAGTTCTATTAGTGTTCTGTTCTTTAGTATTGCTATTTAGCACTTACTGTTTATTAGCAGAAGTGCACTACCTCATTAGCCACCTTCGATGCTGCCACATATTTGGCTTCGCATGAGGATTGAGCTACAAGTGTTTGCTTTTTGCATATCCAACTGACTGTTGCTCTGCATGCTATCAAACATCCTCCTGTCAATGGCATATTGTTCTGAAGATCCACCTTCCTGATCATTACGTAGCTCCATTGCTCAGCACTTCTGTAAGGTTCTGGTTCCATCAAATTGGCAGGAGGAGCGAAGTGCTTTGGTGGGGTAGGCAAGGTTGGACGCTCCGGATATCCAAGAGTAGATTGTCGTAGTCTTACTGCTGGATTGCCTCCATACTATGGATCTCGATATCCCATCTAGGCATACCATTGCTGAATCATCCGAGGGTTGAAGTTGCAAAAGGCAGTCTCATGGTTAGGTGAATTACACAGATGGCAAACACTGATTTCCATTCGTTTTTTCAATTGAGGACACTCGTTCACTGTGTGATTTCCTGTACAAATAGAACACCAGACATTTTCCCTGGTAGGAAAAGTCTTCGCAAACTTCTCAGGTTCCTTGTTGCTTCTCCGTGGAAATTTTCCAATGCTTTGATCTTCTCATCAAATTGCAACTACAACTTTTCCATCTGTTTCTACTGGGTCTTCCCAAGTTTCTCGAACTCATTGAGCATCATTTTTGTAGTAGCATTGGCATTCGTTGATGCAATAGTGGTGGATGTCGTAGTAGTCTGCCCTGCTGTATAAGGCAACATACTGACATTCAGCTAATCATCTGAATCTTCATCCTCCTCCGAATTGCATCATCCATCGCATTTTGCAAAAGTGCGTACTCATTATGGCGTTTCAGTTCATGTCGGATCCGTTTAGGTAAACTTGACAAAAACCACATAATCATGGCATTTTCATTAATCAGCTCAGGCTCACATTCAGATCTAAGACGTTTCACCCTTTCGATGTAATCTCAAACCATTTCCCACTTTTCCATTTTAATTTTACTTAAAAGTAGGAAAGGGTCTTCCATAAACTTTTGCGGTTTGAACCGTGTGATAAGGGCTCATTTAACAACCTCCCAATCTGTACGCTCAGTTTCATCTTGGTTATAGTACCAATCTTGTGTTGCGCCTGTTAAGGCCATAGGAAACAGCTTAAGTTTATCTTGAGGATAAATCTCACCATAGACTTCACAGCATTCAGCATAGATCTGAAGAGATCGAATGGATCTATTAATCCATTATATTTGGGTAGATCTAATCGGAGTGCTCTTCTAGCAATAATTGGATTGACCTCCTGTGGAGCACCTCCAGGAGCAGCTCCAAAGGCAGCCATTTAGATCAAATTGATAATGTGATTGGATATAGATTTTTTCAAAAACTATCTCAGATTAGATCTGCTAGCTCTATTCCACTTTTCAAGAATCTGATTCTGTATGATGAAAAACTACCCGAAATTCGATCAACAATACTTCTCAAAAATGATAATTCTCTCAGATTCCAATTCAGAATATATCAGATCTAATTCAAATTTGACAGAGACTTAATTTGGAAAATCAGAAACTAAAAATAGGACTGGCGAAGGTTATCTAGGAAAAGTTTAGCTCGGGAAAGGTTCAACAGTGCTATTTTGGAATAAAAACTCTCTGAACACTTTTCTGGCAATTTTTTGGGAAATAACCTTCGCCGATTTCTCAGATGAAAGATCTGACACAGATAAAACTATAGACAACCGGACAAAGGTTCCTGAAAATACAGTTTTTGTGATCTGGCGAGAGTAAAAATCAAGATTTTTTGTGATCTGATCAAGATAAATCTTCACTGAACTCGAAAATAGTATTTTTATAAAAATAGAATGTTCTGGAAACTCGACGAAAATTCTGGCGAAGGATCAAGAGTAATATTGGTAATTTTGCAAAAAAGTGACTTTTTTGACAAAAAGATGACAATATGACAACTGATCCTCTGAAAACCTTTCTATTTTTGGTATTATTCTTCGTTGACATGGCAGTAGATAGATCTGAATCACATCTAAGCACAGTGAATTGGGCGAAGTTTTCTTTTCTGTATTTTTTAGGATTTTGATAATTTTTGGTGTTTTTTGGTGGTTTTTCTGATGTTTCTGGAAATCTGCTTAGAATTAATCTTCGCCCTTCAAACTGAAGGTTATGTAAACAAAACCGAAGGTGTCTGCAACTCGGCAAAGGTTTCTTGAAAGAGAGTAAAAAGTTCTAGGCTCTGATGACGCTTTTTGTCTCTTTTTGATCAAATTTGACAGATTTGACCGATTTTTGTTATTTTCTCTGATATCTCAGATCCAAATGGATCTTAAGATTAGTGATCTGAATAGCTTTCCCTGTTTAATAATCAGATTAGATTTCAAACAAGCAAATCCACTCAAAATCTAGCAAAATCAATCCCAAACTATCCCTACAATGCAGTTTTAACACTATTCATGCCACGACAAGATGCCTAATGCAAACTAACCATCAGCCAAACATGCGGCAAACTGAAAAATTGGCGTAGCTCCCCGGCAACGGCGCCAAAATTGTAGTGGGTTTCTTTCCTTGCCTAACCTGAATCCAAGATCTAGTCAATCTAGCATCAAAGAGATGGAGTTAGTTGTCACGCGGAGGTTCGTTCCCATGAGAGCGATAGTATAGTTCAGATTTCAACATGAATGGAGGATCTAACACTAACATCCATTAACACTAAGCATTAACACTACATCCATTAACCCTACTTCCATTAACCCTAAATCCACAACAATGATAGAAGCTTACTCTTCTCTCTCTCCCTTTCTCTCTCACAAAAAGCATAAGAAATAGCAATCCCAATAATGATCAAATCCAACAATTAGCAAAATCCAAAGAAAGCATGAGAAATGGAGGAAAAGAAAGGAAGAGCAAGGACATTCATCAATCCATTTGTAAAGATAACCAATCTGCTTTATTGAAATGAGGAAATGAACATGAGGAGCAACTCGAGTTGGTCCCTTTTTATAGTAGAGAGGAGGACCCTGGCCTCTGAATCCTATTGGTCCAGTCTTGCCTCTCTTTTTATTCAAATTTAAAAAAGTGTGGGAACCATCAAAATTGGAGGGAAACCCAACTTTATTCACTAACTTGACATTTTGGCCATGCGACATCAAAAGTCCCGCAAAAAGGCCTAAAGTCCTTTTATTAACATTCTAATTAATCAAATAACTATGTAATCATCGGGTTGGACTTACACACACAACATCCTTCTCACTTATTAACTAGCATTAGGGTTGTCTTGGGATCCGCAAACCCTCCAACAGTTATGCGAGGACAGTTGTGTGGTAGAGATGTTCAGGTTCTATTTGACATTGGGTCCTCTCATAATGTGTTGAATTCAACTTTGGTACGGAAGTTAGGTGTGAATACTCAACCATCCCAGTACCAGTACACAGTGGAAATGGCTGATGGAAAGGGTACAGAGATTTGGGATAAGAGGGTTGTGGGCATTTCACTAACTGTACAAAGTTACACATAAGAGTTGAATTTTGAAATAACACGGCTTGTGCGGTTTGATGTGGTGTTGGGCATTTGTTGGCACACAATGCGGGAGCCACACATAGCCTGGGATACTCATGTGTATGAGTTCCAGTTTGATGGTGTGATGCATTCCCTTCGTGGTGAGCGGGATGTGCCTCCTGGACCGCTTGTTTCAGCTACGCAGTTGCGTAGGATCCATTGTGAGTACATGTGTGTTTGCTTTCTACTTGATATGTCTACTAATACTAGTCAGAGTAGCATGCAGTGTGTGTAAACCAGTACTATTGCCAGTTTGGATCAAGAGATTAGGAGAGAGTTTTCATATGTGTTCATAGATGATCTTCCATCTGTTTTACCTCCTAAGAGGAATGTTGAACATAAGATTGAATTAATACCCGGATCGTCCTGTCAATAGACATCCTTACAGAATAAGTCTTAAGGAGAAAGAGGAAGTGAGATGGATGGTCGATGATTATCTGGCCAAGGGGCAGATACGGCCTAGTTATTTCCCTTTTGCCTCTCCAATCATTCTTGTAAAAAAGAAGGATGGATCATGGCGTATGTGTGTGGATTATCAAGGTTTGAACAAGATAACTGTTAAACATCGATATCCTATGCCACGTATAGATGATTTGCTTGATGCCTTGTCAGGTGCCAATGTGTTCAGTAAAATAGACCTGAAGAGTGGATACCATCAGGTTAGAGTTCGTGAAGAGGATGTATACAAGACTGCCTTCAAAACTCGGTTCAGTCACTATGAGTATCTTGTGATGCCATTTGAATTGACTAATGCCCCAGCTACATTCATGATGATGATGAATGATGTGCTCAGACCGTATATGGGTAAATTTGTCGTAAACTTTGTTGATGACATTCTGACTTACAATGCAGGTGAGGTCAAGCATATGGCTCACCTTAGGATTGTGTTGTCTACTTTGAGGGAGAACACTTTGTTTGCCAATAGTAAAAAAAGTGAATTGTTTAAAAAAGAGATTGAGTATCTTGGTCATATAGTGTCTGCTGATGGAGTAAGACCAGATCCTAAGAAGGTTGCTGTGATCATTGTGTGGCATGTACCAGCTGATTTGACAGCACTCCGTTCTTTTCTTGGATTGGCAGTATTCTATCGAAAATATGTTAAGAAATACTCCTATATTGCAGCACCTTTGACTGATTTGACTCAAAAGAATAGATTTGGTAAGTGGACTGATCTGCAGCAAGCAAGCTTTGATCAGTTGAAGCAAGCTATTGCTGAGTGCGTCACTTTAAAGATTGTAGACTCTCAAAAGCCCTATGTTATAGATACGGATGCTAGTGACATTGTTGTGGGAGCTGTTCTGATGCAAGAGGGTAGGCCTGTAGCCTTTGAGAGCAAGAAGCTCAACCCTACTCAGAAAAATTATCCAACTCATGAGAAGGAGTTGTATGCCATAGTTCATGCATTAAAGGCATGGAGGCATTATCTGTATGGATCGAAATTTGAGGTATTCACTGATCATGATACCTTGAGATACTTTGTAAGCAGCCAGACCTTAGAGGCCGACAAGCCAGATGGTCTGAGTTCATGCAGGAATTCCTAATGGAGATTTGATACAAGAAAGGTGCCGAGAATCGTGTGGCAGATGCACTATCTCGTGTGGTGTATCAGATGTCATTTGTAGTCATTGAAAATGTCTTATTGTCTAAGATAACAAAGGCTCAGCAGGAAGATCCTCACTGTAAGAAAGTGCAACAGGAGGTGAGTCATGGCCATGCAAAGTCTCAAAAGGAGAGCTCTTCTACCTTGGTTCGCACCTATCTTAAGTATTCCATAGAAGATGGAATAATGATGAGAAATGGCAAGGCTCTTATTCCAGCTTGTGAGGTGCTGCAAAAGAGGATCTTGCATCTCTGTCACGATAGGCCTAGTGCTGGTCATCCTGGTGTGGATAGGACCTATGAGATGATATGACGTAACTTTTGGTGGTCGAGACTTAAGAAAGAAGTAAACCACTATGTGACACATTGTTTTAAGTGTCAAGTTAATAAGGCTGAAATGATTAAAGTGCCTGGATTATTACGCTCGTTACCTATACCAGAAGGGAGATGGGAGAGTGTTTCCATGGACTTTATTACATGTTTACCGCATACGCAGCAGCAACATAATGCTATCCTAGTTGTGGTTGATAGACTCACAAAAATGGCTCATTTTATCCCAACTAGTAATAATATTGATGCACCTGGTTACAAGAATAATGATCATGCCATCATGAGATCTTATGTACAAGGATGGATCATAGGCACTCATTACAAAATTGATGGAAATGAGAAAATAGTTTAGCCTAGAGTACCATGCTCTAGGTGCTTGCTTGAGCCCATAAAGGATCTTCTCTCCAATGGAAGCTAACTCCCTATTGAGAGACTTGGTTAAATTAGGACCCTTTTTGGACTCAAAAAGGGCCTCTTCCTTGTCTAAACGTGTTTGCTAATTACGATTAATTAACCCACTAATTGTCCTATGTGGCAGTTCACCATGGGTTTATCATGGGTTAACTCACATTTCAATAGGCTTCACTTAGGGCCTAGTGTAATATAACAAGGACAAATGATTTTAATGTTATCTAAAATCTTGAATCCAATATGACTTTCAAATTTCACGGCCTTCAAAAGTCGTTTTTAATAACTCAGAATGTCAGAAAAGGGGGCCCAATATTTCATTGGGCCCCCATATTGAAAAAAAATTTCAAAAAAAAAAGTTGGGGGCGGGGGGGGGGGGGGGGTGGGGGGGGGGGGGTGGGGAGGGGGGATTGAGGTACAAACCCCCACCTCCCTTGGTAGTACACCCCCCCCCCCCCCCCCGATCCCCCTTGTGTACCCTCTCCCAGCCCCCTTTGCCCACTGGCTGCGCTGTCCAGCGAGCCCCCCACCTTCCTCCCTCCGGGCCGCTGACATGAGTGAGGGCGCAAGACCGGGAGGGATCCACGCGCCCCCCCCCCCCCTTCCTCCACATCTTCTTGCACGGCCATTGAGGAGGGGAGGGGTAGACGTCGTGTCACCAGCCCACGCGCACCCAGGGGAGCCGGTGCCTCGAAGTGGGTTGGGGCCCCTTTTTTGACATTATAAGTTATTAAAAACAACTTCTGAAGGCCGTGAAAAAATAGCTATATTTTCATTTAAATTTGAACTTGAGCCATGTCCTATCATCATTATTATGGGTTGAGGAAGTAGAGTTAGAAGAGAGTTAGTGGGTGGGTTAGGATTAGAGATCTAATTTACACCATTGGATGTGCCATGTCATATGGACCATTCCATCTCAGTTGTCACTCTCTTATTGGTACACATGTCGTCATTAACACTAATTATAATTAGTGAAGAGGCCCTTTTTGAGTCCAAAAAGGGCCCTAATAGGCTTAGCACATAAACCTGTGCACTCTCATCACTTCTCTTCATGCTTTGCAGAATATGATTCCTAAGCATGAAAACCCTTGAAGTGTTACTAGACTCATAGATTGATCTTAGAGATTCCATGTCTCTTTAGCACTGGTACAGGTTGATACTTCTCTCAATAAATCATTGCTTACATTCATCTTCACATAGTGAAGTGCAAGCCTAGATCTTCTTTTGTATTTAGCTAACTCTTGTTCTAGAGATTCATCTTTCTCATCAATCAAAAACTCATAGAGATCCTGGAGCACCATGAGTGACTCCATCCTCACTTTCCAAATAGCATAATTAGCAGAATTTAACCTCTCACTAGCTTCCAGAAGGTATGCTCCAGCAGATCCCATCTTACTAGTGAGATTCTACACACAAGATATAGATTTGTTTGAACCTAAACTCACAAAGGTTTCTAACTTGCAGTGTTTCACTCAAATGTTGAATTCTATTCCAACAATTGGAGTTGTAATCACAGTTCTATCACTCCCTCACAAAGCTATAATGAAGATAAGATGAAGTGAAAACTACTCTCAAGCAAATCTTGCCAATCTTGGCTATTTTTGGACAAAAATTGACTCTATCTCTCTGATTCACTTTGATGTACTTTCAAGACCTGGTTTCCACTTTAAGAAGGTCTGAAATCAGCCTAGATTCATTGGTTTTCATAAAACAAATTCAAAACTAATTAATGGCAAGTAATCTTGGTAGCTTATCCTAGGATTTGCACCAAAAATTACATCAAATTCACATTAGATGAAAATATAGTGATCCAATGAATATGGGGTTTTAAATGCCGGTTCAGAGATGCCCACACATGTGAACAGTACGGATTTTGATCTTGAAAAAGTTTGGGATCAAATCCCCTCACCAAAACCTGGATACCTGATACCATGTTAAAAGTACAATACTAAGGACCATAAATGGATATTTGAATGATCCACAAGGTTGATTGTGTGCTTGTTAAATAGAATTACACTTATGCTAAGCATGGATTATAATTTTAAAACCATTTATCTACAAGAGACGTTAAGATATTAGAAATACACTTATGCTAAGCATGGGTCTCTCAAATGCTAAACTTGTATTTAAAAGTTGAATATTGATATCAAAAATAACAATCTAAGAAATAATTAAGAATAAACACCCATATTTAGCATAAACAATGTTTGCAAATTGGTAATTTAAAATTAAAATTTGTTAGAGAGCCTTACCATATCCCTGAATAAAATAAAAAATCTTTAGAGCTCTTCATCTTTTGAGCTGTTTGGGTATAGCCTTTGGCATTCCTCCCAATCCTTGCAGTTGAGGCTCTTTACCATAGCCTCTTGCACTTTCATTTAAAAGCTTTTGTCTATGAAAAAAAATACAATAATTAGATTTAAGATTTTGGACATGAGTCAAAAAAAAAATCACCTTTGAAATTCTTTTCCCATCTCAACAAGACTGAGCTGTCCGTCAACAACTCTTGAAAGGACACTCACAACAACATTCTTTGAGAGGATGCCTTGCATATTTTTCCATTATGATAACCCCATATCCTGTGGTATTGGAACAAGAGTGGATTGTGTGGATTTTTTTTTCCCATCTCAACAAGAATGAGTTGTCCCTCAGCAACTCTTGAAAGGACACTCACAACAACATCCTTTGAGAGGATGCCTTGTATATTTTTCCATTATGATATTCCCATATCCTGTGGTATTGGAGCAAGAGTGGATTGTGTGGAATTTTTTTTTGTGGACTACTTGGAAGTTGTCCTTTTGTTTCAAATCCGTCCCACTTGTCAAAAATTTTATCGACAAGGTCCCACATCTGTAACAAAAAGACATTGTTAGAAAAAAATTTTATTTTGATTTAAGAACGATGTCGAACAGAAGAACAATATCACTAATAGGAAACAAAAATCACCTACCCCTTTCGGAAGGCCAACTGAAAAAAAAATTATCATATTTCATCAAAGAGGAGGCTGGATTTTTTTCATCGAAGGGTAGCCCAGTCTCCTATGCACAAAAGCACTTCAATTGAATATTTGTTTTGTCCCCTTCTTTGTGAAGCCTCATGTACTCCTTATGGAAAAATATGACTCGTTGAATAATGGTCATCTTCAATCTGTAATCCTGGTCGATATTATGGTCCCAAGCAAGGAGCTTGGCTTCCTCAACAATCAGCTCGACAAATACTATAACACTAACTTGTCTAAAAGATCGTACATGAGGATACTCAATAGAGAGCTCCTTTTTAGATTGCAAACTATGAATTCTACCCAAAACAAGAAATTTGTAAGTATCTATACACTGAATATCAAAATCTGCCATTGTCGGACAGTCAACAGGGTCAACAAAGACAATAGAAGAAGTAATAATGGCTCCGGTATGGTCCTTCAATTTTATTTTTAAATTATGTACATGGAAAGAATTGGGCTCCCTAACTTCCATGGGCTTGTCACCGGTGGCTGGGGTCAATGGGAGGCCTATCACATTGTTCAATATCAAGAATGAAAGTGGTGGATTGGATTTTTTTGGATTCATAACATAGGTTTGCTCTCGACTTATGTTTAGCATAAGTCAAGAGCAAACCTATGCTCTGATGATGATGAGAATCGGGATCGGGAGTCGCGAAGATTTCGCGAAGGAACCATGACTCTCTTGCGCTCGGATGGAGTTTAGATGTGATCGCTAGACACTACCAGCTGAATCACTCCTACAGTCCTCCAGAATGTAGTCAGGCATTGCTGATCTACGTTTATAAAATTAATGCAGCATTCAACATAGTTTCAACCAAGGTGCGGAATTCAAATGAACAAGAAAAACTCAGACACACGATTAACAACAGACGCATTTGCGTTCGAGATCAGACACAACTAGAAAAACATCTATATTGATCTTTCTCTAATTTCTTCAAGCACTGCATGCAAATCCATGTAGTGCTTTGGTGTGGGAGAAACACGGTTCTCTCACAAGCAATCGTCTCGCTTTACTAGCGAATAGTTGGATCTTCAGATCCTAGACAGAATTGTCTTCGCACGTAGGCGAACATGTATTCTGTATTTTCGTCTTGATTGCTTACTAGCATCAGACTACTACGCTACACTGTTTGTGTATTCTGTTGATCTATATGTCAAGTATCATCTAGTAAGTATAGTCGCTCTATATAAATCTAAGATTAGAGTGATTAAGCATCTACAACTAATCAGGGAATTACAAGAGTGGCAGATTAGCCACGACCTATAATATATATGCTGACATCATGCCATCAGATCAGATATCTGTACTTCTGGGTACTTGTGTGATCTTTGTTGGTACTCTTTGGAGCATGAGGGCAAAACGGGTTTTGCGACATTTTTCTGTCGTCTCGTTGGTTTCGCCTTCGTCGCTGGTTTCGTTTTGCTCGTCTGCCTTTCTCTCGTACTGGACCACAAAAGATTCTCGTGCCATACCACAAAAGATTCTCATTCGTGAATCTTTCGTGTTTGCGAACCGTTCATCTTCGTCTCCTTTGACTTTCATGTTCACAAAACTTGTCTTGTTTCGAGGTACATTAGTGATCCTATCAGCTTCCTATAAGGTGTGAGCTGCATTTGTTCTCTCTCTTCCTCAGTCTTTGGACAATCGTCGCTTGTCAGCACCGTCCCTGCAAGCATTGGATTGTTCGCTCCTTTGTAGTTCAGCATCCCAAAGTCCTCTAGGATCTTTTGGGTGTATCTGGACTGGTGAAGGTATAACTTACCTCCCTCGTAGTCCCTTTCAATTTGTAAGCCTAGGTAACACCTGGCTTCTCCCAGATCCACTATATTGAAATGTTTCGAGATGTCTGCCTTTACTTCAGCAATTAGTTGCTCACTCCTACAAAGTATTAGAGTGTCGTCCACATATATAGCCACTATGATGATCTGCCCATCTGTAACTCTGACATATACATTAGAATCAGCCAACAAAGGCTTGAATCCTAATGATTTCAGGGCTTGATCTTTCTTCTTGTACCATTGTCGGGTTGATTATTTCAGATCATAGATACTTTTGTGCATTCTGCATGCATAGTCAAGAAGTGAATTCGAGACATATCCTAGGGGTTGATCCATGTAGACCTCTTCGTCTAATTTGCCATGCAAGAAGGCTGTCTTCTCGTCCACAAGGTGGATTCTGAGGTCATAAGCTACTCCATATGCAAATAACAGATGTAGCGACGAATGTTTGATGACAGGAAAGAAGGTTTCAGAGTAGTCAATACCATATCTTTGAGAGAAACCTTTCGCTACCAGTCTTGCCTTGTATTTCGTGATGTTCCCATTTGGTTCGTATTTGAGCTTGAAAACCCATTTGCATTTGACAGTCTTGTGCTTATGTGGTAATTGCTCCAACGTCCATACCAGGTTCTTCCTCATGGACTCCATCTCTTTGTTCATGGCTTGGATCCATTTGTCCTTCTTTGGACTGTCGATCGCTTCCTCGAAAGTCTGTGGTTCACCAATGAATCTGCAGAACTCTTCTAATGTAGAAGATGAGCTGCCTGGCACATATCATGCTTGCGATCTTCGTGGTCTTGGCGATCATCTGGGAGATCCTCCTGGGACAGCTATGCCTTTGCCTTTGTTTGCTCTGCTCAGTCCGGAACCATTTTGGTTTACAGAAACTGCGGCGGCAGTTTGCCTCTCGAATCTTTCTTTGTCAGATTTGTCGCTCGAATGGGAGATGACTCGAAAATCTTTGTTTTCGTGTTCGTCCTCTGCTCCCTCTATCATTGGCGGCAGGTCATAGTACCGTCTCTCCATAACTTCGTAGCTGACATGATTGTCATTGGCCATTGTCCTGCTCTCATCAAATCTGACATCTCTCATTGTTTTCACAGTGTTTGTGTTTGGCATGTAGACTCTGTAGTATGACGAATTGTTGTCATAACCTACTAGAAATCCCTGTTCGGCTTTATCATCAAGCTTCTTTCGAAGTTATCAGAGATATGTGCATAAGCTGCACAGCCAAAGATTCTAATGTGAGACAGATTGGGCTTTCTACCCCACCATAGCTCATGTGGTGTCGAGTGAGGGACACCAGACTTGCCTGTTCTGTTCTGGATGTATGCGGTTGTAGCTACTACTTTAGCCCACAGTGCCCTTGGATCTTTCGAGTAGGCCGTCATGCATCTGGCTACTTCCATCAGGGTCCTATTCTTTCGTTTAGCAACACCATTGTGCTGTGGTGTGTAGGCTGCAGTTCTTCTGTGAATGATGCCATGATCATTGTAGAAGTCAGTGAAGTGATTCGAGATGTATTCGCCACCTCGATCTGTTCTGATCTGCTTCACTTTGTTGCTTGTACATCTCTCAGCCCAGTTCATAAATTTAGTGAATTTATCAAGTGCTTCATATTTATTCTGAATAAAATACACTCTGGCAAATTTGCTATAATCATCAATGAAGGTTATATAATATTTTGAACCTCCTACTGATATCACGTTGAATGGTCCACAGATGTCAGAATGCACTAGCTCCAGAATCTTAGTCGTTCTGTATGAGTCTTTGATAAATGGTGTGCATGACATGTTGCCCTTCAAACATGCATCACAGGTGGTCGAACTGGTTGCATTCGAGATGCTGGCCCTTGTTATTGCTCCATGATGCTTGCTTGATAAAGTGTCATTGAGTTCATGTGGCAGAGTCTCCTGTGCCACAGAGTGTCTGGCTGGTCATCATGAGTCTGATGCACTTGATCTGCAGGTAGGCGTATCTTTAGATGATATAGGTTTTCTTTTCTTCTGCCTTGAGCGATCAAAGTATTGGTACTGGCATCAATCACATTGCATGCTTCATCAGAAAATGTCACATGCATCTCTGCATCTGCTATTCTTGCTACCGAGAGCAAGTCTTGTTGCAGAGTAGGCACGAACATAGCATCTTCGAATCGTCTGTCTCTGCCGTTGGTGTTGAGCCACAGTGAACCAATACTATTCACTTGATGTCTAGATCCATCTCCAAGAACTATGAATCTTGAAGGATCTGCACTTCTAAAATCAAACATTATTCGTTTTGATGTCACGAAGTGTGAGGTGGCTCCTGAATCTAGGATCACATCATGTGTGTCAGATGTTGATGCTGCACACATGTCTTCACAGATGTAGGCGGTCAAAAAATTCCTGTTCACTTTTTCTTCGCCCATTTTCGAGCTCTCGAGCTCCTCGACATAGGATGAACTGTTGTTGTTCTCCTGTTTGTTCTGTGCTGACTTGTTTCTCGAGTTCTGGCAACAATCCACGACTGCATGACCATTCTTATGGCAATGGATACACTCAATCTTGGGATTGAGCCAGCATGTATCTACTGTATGCCCGCCTCTTCTGCATCTCACGCAAGTTTTCTTGTCTGCACCTTATTGTTTTGACCTCCCTTTGCTCTTCCAGTTGCCTTTGCTGGTTCCCTCTGCTTGCTGATCATGATCCTGCCTCTGATTGGACTCCCTCTTAGGCTTGAATTGCTTCTTGTATTTTTCTTTGTTGTCGTAGAGGGCCTGGTCAGAACCATCTTTGTGATCAAGATGTTCTCTGGCCTAGACTTCCTCTCAAATCTCGACAATTGCATTTCGAGGTTCATGACAGGATCTTTCGTGAGTAGGGTTCTTGTCATCTGGAATGATCTGGGTAAGGCTTTCAACAGGTACGTGAGCTACTTCTCAACTGACACAGCGTTCTCTGCTCTAGAGTTATATAGTGATAGAAACAGATCCTTCATCTTTCTTACAAAAGAAGTGAGGTCTTTTCCATCCCATTGCAAATTCGTCAGTTGATCTTCCAGCATCATGATTTGACTTCTTGATTTCGTCTGAAATCTGGTGAGTAATACATCCCACATCTCCTTAGCTTTGGAGAGTGTAGCCAGGTCAAGTGTGAGACTATCTTCAATGGAAGATGATTGCAAAGCTACTGCCTTGTCATTTTTCTGCCTCCATTCACGTAGCATTTCTTCTGTGCCATCCACCCAGAGCTTCTAGGTGTAAGATGTTGATAGGAATAAATTTGGCATAGATGGCAAATTATGCATTTCCACTTGTAATGCCACTATTGAGCCAAAATAGAGTAAGAGGCTAAACACTTGCTAATTAGAGTGCAGACAAGTGTAAAGTTTTTGTTTGATGAATTCCAAGAGGTCCAATAGGATATAGAGGTGGAACCTTGTGAGGTCCAATAGGAAATTGAGGTGTGCTTGAATATAGTCCAATAAAATTAAGAGGTGCATAGATCAATGATCCAATAGGATCAAGAGGTGACAAAATGTGGTCCAATCATAGTTAAGCATAGTGGTAGCTCGTGGACCTACTAGTATCATTGTACTCCTCATTTTAAAATCAATTGATTTGGTGATTTCATGGATTTTGTGAGTTTTTGGATTTCTAGCTTTCTCTCTCTACCCGAGAGCTCTTGATGCATTTTCTCTCTCTACCTGAGGAGAGCAGCTTGTTTTTACTTAGATTATTTTTTGAATACTTCCCACACGTGTGAGTGAGAGTTGGAAGTGATTGAATGCATGTAGTAGTGTGTTTTTGCCATAGGATTCAAGATTGATCTTGAATCTCAATCTAGTCTTGATCTTGGTGCATCTACACACCTTAGGAGATCACAAGTACATGTAGTGGACAGTCCACACATGTGAAAATCAACAATCTGGGCGAAGCTCACTTATGTCTTGGAATTCAAATCCACAAAGACAGAGCAAATCGACTGATTTACATCACTCAACAAAGGTATCTTCACAATGTTCTTAACAATTACAATTTGATGAATTGTAAATTAGCTCACTCACCAATGGATCCAAGCGTGCATTTGTCGAAGGACCACTGTCCCCAGACCAAGCAGGAAGAGGAGCAGATGAGAGAATATCTGTATCGATCGATACTTGGATCTCTCATGTACCCAATGGTCTGTACAAGACCAAATATCTCATTTGTTGTAAGCTCACTCAGCCAAAATATGGCTAATCCTGGCATTACCCATTGGAAGGCTCTTATTCGAGTCATGAGATATATTCGAGCTACCATGGACCAGTGCATTTGCTATGGAGATGTCATCAACGACAATCTTCATCAGCTCAATGGTTATTCTGATGCAAGTTGGGGAGGAGATGCAGACAATCGTAAGTCCACATCTGGATTTACATTCTTCTTCAATAGGGGTCCTATTTCGTGGAACAGTCGTCAGCAAACCTTTATCGCACTTTCTTCTACTGAAGCAGAATACATTGCTACTTCTCAATCTATTAAGGAATCGTTTTGGTTGAGAAATTTATTGTCAGACATCAATCTGTATCAGTTGCCTACAATTTTATTTTGTGATAATCAAAGTGCAATTGCCTTATCGACCAACCCTAGATTTCATTCTAGGAGTAAGCACATTGAGATCAGATATCACTACATCAGGGGCAAGGTTCTCGACAGAGAGGTAAGCTTAACATACTGTAGAACGCATGACATGGTTGCAGACATCTTCACGAAAGCACTCAATGTTAATGCACAGAATAGATTTTGTGCATTGCTCAGTCTAAAGGTCAAGGCATTCATGGATCCAGATTAAGGGGGGGTGTTGGATTTATTCCCTCTAGCTCTCCTAAATCCCATTTTAATCTGCCTCCATTCATGCTGCATATTTACTAACATTGTCACGCAGTCTGCATATTTACATGCAAATTTGCATAGATGAAGAAAAGGCGAAAGAGTCGCGACACTGTGTTTCTACACAGTTTAACGTTCACTTCAGCACTTGTTGACGTCGCACCCTTTTCATGCTGTTGCACACAAGATCACAAACCCTAAGTAAATACACAGAATTATTCAGCAAATCCGTCACTTTATTAATCTCAAGCAAATGTACATAGATCAACAAGCAAATATGAGAGCTCTACTGCAAGTCCCTCTCAACCATAGCTGCATAGGAATACCATAATCATAATGAGGAATGCCTGACAAGGCTCACCCTATATCCCCTCAAGCACCCCTTAACCCTGACACATTCTAACGTCGACACATGGCAAACTCCATGCACAACCGACACTTGCCACTTGGCAGTTTCCTGACACATAGGCAAGCTAGTAGGTGGACAGTTTGACACGTGTCACTCATGCATTGGACCAAGTGTCCCAATGAGCATATGACACGTCCTGTTGACCCGTCCATTGACCGTCTGACAAGTGTCACTCATGCACTGGACCAAATGTCCCAGGGAGCATGTGACACATGTCATGTTGACCAATCAACTCTTTCTACTTTTTAGGAGGTTAGTTTAGCAGACTCTCATGAGGTCTAGTACCCCCTTGGCCATCTCGTATTTAGTCACTATAACAAATATTTACATTGCAATTTACAATTGTCTCCACAGGCCGGTGACTTAGCCATTTACAATTTGATAATTACAATGTACCATACATTGGGCAAAGGGATTCAAAGTACATGTGACATCTCTTCCCTCCTCATATGACATCGTCCTCGATGGCAAAGTCTGGATACTATGCATGCAACCCATGCGCAGTCTCCCAGGTAGCATCACTGAGAGGTCGTCCATGCCATGCAACCAAGTACTCATGGCAAATGATTCTGCAACCGTCTATGCCTCTGGTCCAATACTCTCGCTGGTCCATGCATCACCTCCCCATGCTCCTGAAACAATACAAGGCCATCAGCCAACAAGTTATCACCATCATGTAAAACCTTCTTTACGTGTGAAACATCAAAAACAGGATGAACCTTACAACCAACAAGAAAATCCAATTCATAAGCAATACTATTAATCTTTTTAACAATTTTCCAAGGTCCACAGTATCTAGGTGACAACTTATAACACTTCCTTGTATGTAGGGTTTTCGATTTTTTTGGAATCCTGAGAAATACCGTATCTCCTTCCTCGAACTCTCTTGGTGTACGATCCAAATTAGCATATGTCTTTGCCCGATCCATCACCGCTTTTACATTTTTCTTAGCTAACTCCAACATCTGTTGCATGTTCCATAGCACTAGGTGTCTTATGAGGCATACCTATAGTAACTGGACTGGCTGGTCTAAAACCATAATTTAGCTCGAAAGGACTCATCTTCGTAGATGCATTCTTTTTATCATTATAGGCAAACTCCAACAATGGTAGGTAACATTCCCATTGCGTTTGCCTTTCACTCACATACGCCCTAAGCATGTCTTCCAAAGTTTGGTTAACTCTCTCAGTCTGCCCATCTGTTTCAGGATGATCAGAACTACTCATTCCCAATTGCACCTCTAACTTCTCAAATACTGCAATCCAAAAATTGCTAGTAAAATGAGAATCTCTGTCAGACACAATGGATCTAGGTAATCCATGAAGTCTGAATACACGCTGTATATATATAGATGACATTATCTTGAGTGGTAATGATCTAGATGGAATTAGAGATGTAAAAATTGCTTTAGCAAAAGAGTTTAAGATGGTAGATTTCGGCCTATTAAGCTTCATTCTTGGAATAGAGGTTATTAGAGGATGTGATTTTAGCTTCATTTGTCAATCTAAATATGCTACATCCATCCTAGATAGATTTGGAATGAATAATTGTAAAGGCATTGAGACACCAGTGGAGCATCATGTAAAAGCATCTATTGGTTGTGATGAAACATCCTTTGAGGACATCACATTATATAGAAGGCTTATTGGCTCCTTGATCTATTTAACTATAGCTAGACCTGATCTTAGTTATAGTGTTGGAAAGTTAAGCCAATTCATGCAAAGTCCTCTAGTTTCACATTGGAAGATGGCCAAAAGAGTTATTAGATACATTTCATCTACTAAAAATTTTGGCATTTTGTATAGAGGGACTAATCTTGGCTTGAGAACCTATAGTGACTCGGATTTTGCAGGTGACAAAGTGGATAGAAGATCAACAAGTGCTTTTGCCACCTTTCTATGTGATGGAGTAGTATCATGGCTTTCCAAAAAGCAAGATATCATCTCTCTATCTTCCACAAAATCCGAATACAAGACCTTGACATCAACATGCAAGGAGGTCTTGTGGCTCAAAAGGCTATTGGTGGAGCTTCATGTCATGGAGGAGGAGATTCCTATCATCTATTTTAACAACCAATCAGCCCAATCACTTGCAACTAATCCTACATTCCATGCAAGGAGCAAACACATCGAGATATTTCGTGAGGGAGAAAGTGCAAGCCAAAGAGATCAAGGTCCAACATGTGCCATCATCAAGTTGCTTGGCTGATTTGTTTACTAAATCTTTACCTAAGATTAATTTGTCAGGCTTAGATCTTCAATTGGAGTTATTGATAAAAGCATTGTGATTTCCAAGGCTAGATTTGAGGAGGAGTGTGAAAAATTGCCTACATTGGCAAATCTAGCCATGTAGAATATTGTAAATTTTGTCAATATTGTTTGTTGGTTACTTGAATGGCCAAAGTGCCACTTGTACATTCACAGCTAAAGTAGGTTACCACGAGTCAAGAGGAGTGGTTGTGTCCATTTGGTAGTGATTCCTACTTTGTAGGATCTAGACCATGATTTATGATGAGATTTGTACCCACCATGCACCTACCAAGCATGACTCTTGGATCTAGGCTAGGGTTTTCACATTAGGGCAAGAAAGTAGAGTCTACTTCCTTATTACATGCTGGATTTTCACCTAACTTAGCAAAGGAAGTGTCTTTTACTAAGTATTCTCATTCAATGAAACCCAGCCTTGGCACATTCTAAACACTGTCTACAGGCCGTAATACAGCCTTATTTTCACACGTGTGGAGTTGGATTATAGTTATTAATCAATGCTCTGATTGTCTCTACTTGTTTTCTATCAAGCTGCTAAGCTAGATCTTGTTTTCTGATGACTAGTATATGATAGATTGTTTAACAAGCACACAATCAACCTTGTGGATCATTCAAAGATCCATTTATGGTCCTTAGCACTATACTTTTAACAGACATTATTGGTGATTACGCACATCTCGCATCTCGAATATCTAACATTTCATTTAGAGAATTAAGCCAAGGTCTAGGAGATAGTAATCCACCTTAAAAATTTTATCATAGAGGATAAATACATAATCGAACATTTGTATAACCTATGCTTTGAAACATCTTAACAAAGAAATGAGAGATGGAGGAGGATTTACATTCAAAGAATTCTTGAAAATACATTCTAAACGATACACATCATTTTAAATAAAAATAAAATACATATTTGAATGCTTGTAAATAAAAGGAGTTTCAAAACATCGTAGAAATCTCATCACTTAAATCTAATACCATTACCTAACTATACACTAGGCTATCTGACATTGCCTCAAAGGCAGACGCACTAATAGTGCTGCTATTCCTATAAACATATCTTAAATTACTAAGTAGCAAATCTACTTCTAAGAGCAAACAAAATCTTTGTGGAGATGCACCAATGATGCTCTCTTCACTAATCAAATAACAAATATACAAATCTAAAAACCACATGGTTGTGCTACAAAAGATATCCTATCCATCAGCAAGCAGCTCCCTAAACTCCATGGAAAATCGATGATTCACCATCAAGTTCACCATCTGGACAAACACACATGTGGCCAACTGTTATTAGATTAGACAAATCATAACATCAACATTGAACATTGTCAAAAAAGACGTATGCAGGACCGAAATATTGTATCAAGCTACATTCATAAACCCTAATCTATGCAATGTATTTGGTCAAAATAATAAACGACTCACCTACTAACATAAGAGACTGACATGCTTGTTGACTGGATTCAATGTTCAGAGTTTGTCATCAAATAAGGTACACCTATAGATCCCGACAAACCTTCCTTGCAGACCATTCCCAAACTGCATCTGTTTGTTGTGTGACACGAGCTATGCTACAACTTTCACCTAGCAGGATGCAAAATCTTCAAATTGGGAGAGATTTTTTGCAAAATCTGTGTGTGTGTGTGTGTGTGTGTGTGTGTGTGTGTGTGTGTGTGTGTGTGAGAGAGAGAGAGAGAGAGAGAGAGTATTTTTTGCGAAATTTTTGAGAGAGAATTTTTTGCAAAAATTTTGAGAGTGTATTTTTCACGAAATTCTCTCTCGAAAATTCCAACTCTCTCTCGAAAATTCCAGCTCTCTTTCTCTCTCTCAAAGATTTCGCTCAACAAAGAGAGAGTTGGAATTTTTCGAAAAATCTTTTAAAGAGAAAAAGTTAAAATTTTCGAGGGGGAGAGAATTTTTCCCGAAAATTTCGATAAGGAATTTCTTGAAAAATTCTCTCTCTCAAAAATTCTCAAGACATTGCAACTCTCTCTCTTGAAATTTTCGCGAAAAATTCTCTGTGGAAAAGTTCTCTCTCGAAAATTTCGCAAAAAATTCCACATCTTCTCTCGCTCTCTCTCTCTCTAACATTTCGTGAAAAATATCAAAAATGTTCGAGAGAGAATTTTTCGCAAAAATTTCGAGAGAGTATTTTTCGCGAAATTTTTGAGAGAGGTATTTTGCAAAATATTCCAACTCTCTCTCTGTTGAAATTTTTGTAAAATTTGTGTGTGTGTGTGTGTGTGTGTGTGTGTGTGTGTGTGTGAGAGAGAGAGAGAGAGAGAGAGAGAGAGAGAGAGAGAGAGAGAGAGAGAGAGAGAGAGAGAGAGAGAGTGTTGGAATTTTCGAGAGAGAAACTTGAAATTTTTGACGAAATTCTTGAGAGTGTATTTTTGTGAACTTCACTCTTGTTAATCTCGTCAAAAATCTCAGCTCTCTCTCTCTCTCTCTCTCTCTCTCTCTCTCTCTCTCTCTCTCTCTCTCTCTCTCTCTCTCTCTCTCTCTCTCTCTCTCTCTCTCTCTCTCTCTCTCTCAGATTTTGCGAAAATTTCGACAAGGAGAGTTGGAATTTTTCACGAGATCTTTTAGAGAGAGAGAGTTAAAATTTTCAAGAGAGAATTTTTCGCAAAAATTTCGAAAAGAAATTTCATGAAAGTCCTCTCTCTCTCTCTCTCTCTCTCTCTCTCTCTCTCTCTCTCTCTCTCTCTCTCTCTCTCTCTCTCTCTCTCTCTCTCTCTCTCTCTCTCTCTCTCTCTCTCTCTCTCTCATTCACGAAAAATTTCACCTCTCTATCTCTCAAAATTTTCGCAAAAAATTCTCTTTCAAAAATTTCATGACAAATTCCAATTCTCTCTCTTTCTCTCTCTCTCTCTCTCTCTCTCTCTCTCTCTCTCTCTCTCTCTCTCTCTCTCTCGCGAAAAATTTTATCGAGAGAGAGAGTATTTTTCACGAAATTTTTGAACGAGCATTTTTCGTGAAATTTTGAGAGAGAGAGAGAGAGAGAGAGAATTTTTCGCGAAATGTTCGAGAGAGTTTTTTGTAAAATTTTCGAAGGAGAATTTTTCGCACAAATTTTGATAGAGAATTTTTTGTGAAAATTTTGAAAGACAGAGAGTTGAAATTTTTCGTGAATTTTTTACAGAGAATTTTTCACCGATTTTCGAGAAAGAAATTTTATTTTCTGAAATTTTCGAGAGAGATAATTTTTGCGAAATTTTCAAGAGAGAAAAAAAAAAAAGTATTTTTCGCAAAATTTTCAAGAGAGATTTTTTTGCGAAATTTTTGAGATTGAGAGAGTATGGATTTTTCGAATATGAATTTATTTGCAAAATTCTCGTAAGAGAATTTTTTGTGAAAATTTCGCGAGAGAGAAATTTTTGTAAAAAACGAGAGAGAGAGAGAGAGAGAGAGAGAGAGAGAGAGAGAGAGAGAGAGAGAGAGAGAGAGAGAGAGAGAGAGAGAGAGAGAGAGAGAGAGTATTTTTTGCGAAATTTTTGAGAGAGAATTTTTCGCAAAAATTTTGAGAATGTATTTTTCACGAAATTCTCTCTCGAAAATTCCAACTCTCTCTCGAAAATTCCAGCTCTCTTTCTCTCTCTCGAAGATTTCGCTCAACAAAGAGAGAGTTGGAATTTTTTGAGAAATTTTCTAAAGAGAAAAAGTTAAAATTTTCGAGGGGGAGAGAATTTTTCGCGAAAATTTCGATAGAGAATTTCTTGAAAAATTCTCTCTCTCGAAAATTCTCAAGACATTCCAACTCTCTGTCTCTTGAAATTTTCGCGAAAAATTCTCTGTCGAAAAGTTCTCTCTCAAAAATTTCGCGAAAAATTTCACATCCTCTCTCTCTTTCTCTCTCTAACATTTTGCGAAAAATATCAAAAATGTTCGAGAGAGAATTTTTCGCAAAAATTTCGAGAGAGCATTTTTCGCGAAATTTTTGAGAGAAATATTTTGCAAAATATTCCAACTCTCTCTCTGTTGAAATTTTTGCAAAATTTGTGTGTGTGTGTGTGTGTGTGTGTGTGAGTGAGAGAGAGAGAGAGAGTGAGAGAGAGAGAGAGAGAGAGAGAGAGAGAGAGAGAGAGAGAGAGAGAGAGAGAGAGAGAGAGAGTTGGAATTTTCGAGAAAAAAACTTGAAATTTTGGACGAAATTTTTGAGAGTGTATGTTTGTGAACTTCACTCTTGTTAATTTCGTCAAAAATCCCAATTCTCTCTCTCTCTCTCTCTCTCTCTCTCTCTCTCTCTCTCTCTCTCTCTCTCTCTCTCTCTCTCTCTCTCTCTCTCTCTCTCTCTCTCTCTCTCTCTCTCTCTCTCTCTCTTGAAAATTCTAACTCTCTCTCTCTCTCTCGAAGCTTTCGCAAAAATTTCGACAGGGAGAGTTGGAATTTTTCACGAAATCTTCTAGAGAGAGAGAGAGAGAGAGTTAAAGTTTTCAAGAGAAAATTTTTCGCAAAAATTTCGAAAAGAAATTTCATAAAAGTTCTCTCTCTCTCTCTCTCTCTCTCTCTCTCTCTCTCTCTCTCTCTCTCTCTCTCTCTCTCTCTCTCTCTCTCTCTCTCTTTTTCTCGAAAATTCACAAAAAATTTCACCTCTATCTCTCAAAATTTTTGCAAAAACTTCTCTTTCGAAAATTTCATGACAAATTCCAATTCTCTCTCTCTCTCTCTCTCTCTCTCTTGCGAAAAATTTTATCGAGAGAGAGTATTTTTCACGAAATTTTTGAACAAGCATTTTTCGTGAAATTTTGAGAGAGGGAGGGAGAGAGAGAGAGAGAGAGAGAGAGAGAGAGAGAGAGAGAGAGAGAGAGAGAGAGAGAGAGAGAGAGAGAGAGAGAGAGAGAGAGAGAGAGAGAGAGAATTTTTTGCGAAATTTTTGAGAGAGTTTTTTGTAAAATTTTTGAAGGAGAATTTTTTGCACAAATTTTGAGGAACAGAGAGTTGAAATTTTTCGTGAATTTTTAACAGAGAATTTGTCACCAATTTTTGAGAAAGAAATTTTATTTTCTGAAATTTTCGAGAGAGATAATTTTTGCGATATTTTCAAGAGAGAAAAAAAAGAGTATTTTTCGCAAAATTTTCAAGAGAGATTTTTTTGCAAAATTTTTGAGATTGAGAGAGTATGGATTTTTCGAATATGAATTTGTTTTCAAAAAGAGAATTTTTCGTGAAAATTTCGCGAGAGAGAAATTTTTGTAAAAAACGAGAGAGAGAGAGAGAGAGAGAGAGAGAGAGAGAGAGAGAGAGAGAGAGAGAGAGAGAGAGAGAGAGAGAGAGAGAGAGAGAGAGAGAGAGAGATGGAATTTTTTGCGAAATTTTCGAGAGAGAGAGAGAGAGAGTTGGAATTTTTTGTGCAATTTTTGAGAGAGTATTTTTCGCGAATTCTCTATCGAGAATTTTGCGAAAAATACTCTCTCTCGAAAATTTTAACTCTCTCGCTCTTTTGAGAATTTCGCGAAAGAGAATTTTTTGCCAATTTTCAAGAGAGAGAGAGAAAAAAAAAATTTGCAGAATTTTCAAGAGAATATTTTTCGCGAAAATTTCGAAAGAGAGAGATAGAAAATTTTCACAAAATTTTCGAGAGAGTGAGAGAGTATTTTTCGTGAAAATTTCGAGAGAGAATTTTTCCGGAAATTTTCGAAATAGAGTCCAAATTTTGAGAGAGAGAGAGAGAGAGAGAGAGAGAGAGAGAGAGAGAGAGAGAGAGAGAGAGAGAGAGAGAGAGAGAGAGAGAGAGAGATGGAATTTTTCACAAAATTTTTGAGAGAGAGAGAGTTGAAATTTTTTGTGCAATTTTTGAGAGAGTATTTTTCGCGAATTCTCTATCGAGAATTTTGCGAAAAATACTCTCTCTCTCGAAAATTTTAACTCTCTCGCTCTTTTGAAAATGTCGCGAAAGAGAATTTTTTGCCAATTTTCAAGAGAGAGAGAGAAAAAAAAAATTTTGCAAAATTTTCAAGAGAATATTTTTCGCGAAAATTTCGAAAGAGAGAGATAGAAAATTTTCACAAAATTTTCTAGAGAGTGAGAGAGTATTTTTCGTGAAAATTTCGAGAGAGAATTTTTCGCGAAATTTTCGAAATAGAGTCTAAATTTTGAGAGAGAGAGAGAGAGAGAGAGAGAGAGAGAGAGAGAGAGAGAGAGAGAGAGAGAGAGAGAGAGAGAGAGAGAGAGAGAGAGAGAGAGAGAGAGAGAGAGAGACTTTTTCGCAAAAATTTCTAGTGAGAGAAAAAATTTCAAGAGAGAGAGAGAGAGAGAGAGAGAGTTGGATTTTTTTTGCGATATTTTCAAGAGAGAATTTTTCGCAAAATTTTCGAGAGTGTATTTTTTGTGAAATTTCGAGAGAGAGTTGTATTTATCAGTTTCAAGTGTAAACTTTATAATTGACATAGACTTTTTTGTTTTTATTATACAGGTCATATATGCATATGTATTTTCCAAATCATCGACCGCCACCTAAATCGGCCTCCATCAACGACGGGCACTTACAACGAGAAGAAGGGCATCCAACTTTCTCTCTCATTTAGCCATCTTCCAAATCATCGGCCATCACTAGATCGAACATTAATCCACCTTAAAAATTTTATCATAGAGGATAAATACATAATCGAACATCTTAGCAAAGAAAGAAGAGATGGAGGAGAATTTACATTCAAAGAATTCTTGAAAATACATTCTAAACAATACACATTATATGGCTATACACCAGGTTATCTGATATTGCCTCAAAGACAGACGCACTAATAGTGCTGCTATTCCTATAAATATATCTTAAATTTTTAAATAGAAAATCTACATCTAAGAGCAAACGAAATCTCTGTGGAGATGCGCCAATGATGCTCTCTTCACTAATCAAATAACAAATATACAGCTCACACATGGCTGTGCTACAAAAGATATGCTCTCCATCACCAAGCAACTCCCTAAACTCCACGAAAAATTGATGATGATCCACCATCAAGTTCACCATCTACACAAACACACATGTGGCCAACTGTTATTAGATTAGACAAATCATAATATCAACATTGAACATTGTCAAAAAAGACTTATGCAGAACCGAAACATTGTATCACGCTAAATTCATAAACCCTAATCTATGCAATGTATCTGGTCAAAATAACAAACGAC
Organism: Diphasiastrum complanatum; assembly: GCA_029204225.1. Lineage (NCBI taxonomy): Eukaryota > Viridiplantae > Streptophyta > Lycopodiopsida > Lycopodiales > Lycopodiaceae > Diphasiastrum > Diphasiastrum complanatum. Next base: position 19,184,256 of record CM055105.1, read on the forward strand.
TCACCAACTTTTCTTGACATAAGAGACTGACATGTTTGTTAACTGGATTCAATGTTCAGAGTCTGTCATCAAATAAGGTGCACTTATAGATCCCGACAAACCTTCCTTGCAGACCGTTCCCAAACTGCATCTGTTTGTTGTGTGAAACATGCTATGCTACAACTTTCTAGTAGGATGCAAAACCTTCAAATTTGGATAGGCTCTAATTGGTTTACAGTTTTCACTGCAGGCCTCTACAATTGTACACAAATTTTAAACTTTGGCATTCACCAAGATTGTGTATGGCTGCAGAGGGCCTACATCTAGATGCTTGCAACAATAAGAGCCTCTCCATATTTGAAGGTTACATTTTCCCAGGTAGAAGGTGTCGCAAAGCCTATGTCAGACAAACAATAATATTCACCAACTACAAAAAAACATTTACATTTATTTGAATGTACATACATACATATATACATACCCATACATACACATACATATACACACCCATACACACCCGTACATACACATACATGTACACATACATATATAGATATACACATACATATAGATACATATATGCATATACACATACATACACACACATACATATACACATAAAAGCACATGTATACATACATACATACACATACATGCATACATATACAGGCATACATACATAAAGGCACGCTCTAAAAGTCCAAACATAATCTCTGAAAATAGTCCTAAAATCTACAAACTATCCTAACCTTCACTCTTATTTTACGATACTTAATCTAACCCTTGTCGACAACCATGTTTTTGTAGGTAGCAGCAACTTGTGTATCCTAACTCTAATCCTAAATCCTAATGTAATCCTAACCCTGATCTATCTATTACATAATGCCAATGTAAACCCTAACTAAAACCATAACCCTAATCTAACTCCAACTATACTCTAATTCTAACCCTAACTCTAATGTAACGCTAGCCCTAACACTAACCCTTACTCCAAAACAAATACTACAACACTTCAAAATACACAATATTTTGAGTGCACCTCGCCACTCCTGCCACATCTGTAAATCGGTTGTCAGTATCAGTAATCAATACTCATACACTTCCAACATTTCGCACTCTCGATAATGCGACATATAGTTGACCATGACTAAATACAAGACGTGGCATGTACAATCCAATAGTTTCCATAGTCTACCTCTGCGCCTTGTTTATTGTCATGGCAAAAGCTGCTCTAATAGGAAATTGTACTCGCTACAATTCAAAGGGCAAGTTGGAAGCGCTCGACACTAAAGGGATTTGTGGAATGAGGACTCTACTCCCAATATTCCTACCGGTAACTATGTGTGCGTCTACGACTTGTCTCTCCAATCACGAATAACGAGTCTCGTACCATTGCACAATCCATACTTATGTACCATGGGAGCCTCGTCCCAAATAATGAGTCGACATGCCATCAAAAGCTTATCTAACAAAGACTGTTTCGAGATGTTGCATGTTGAGCTTTCGTTCAATTCCGTCGGAAAAATTCTAAATCTAGAGTGTGTAGTCCTACCACCTGTCATTAACAATGCAACGATCCCTGACGATGCAACTGCCAGTGCTATCCAACCTTGTGCACGCACATATGACAACATGACACTATACAGAAATGTCTTACACGTACCATCCGGACCATCTACAAAGAACACTCCACCCACTCTTTGTACCACATGCTCACATACCACACGGTCAAAAATCACCTGCTGATCCACATGCAATCTCTTGATGTCAGCCTCTACCTTTGAAAGGGTCTCATCGAGAGATATCTTTTTGCGAAATAGTGGAGATAACTCGATATCGCTATCGGGAAGTGTGAAGCCAAAAGTGCAAAATGTTGCAACTTTTCCAATGCCTGCATGTGCGTCTCCACGTCTAGAAAAGCCATATTTATCATAATCTGACTCACAATAACGGTCTCGCACGTTACTGGTTGTTCTAACTCCTCCACATAATTCTCTACTAAATGGAGCTCTATACTCTTCCAAAGATCTAATGGGTTAGAATGGGCACATGTCAAAAGAAGTACAGTGAACATGAGCCTAAGTTGTGGCGGAGTCCCCCATGACACCGCCTTTTGCAAGCAGTTGCTCCATTCCATCATGTCGCTTATAAGTAGTCTATGCTTGCAAGCATCTCTGAACAACGAAAACAGCTCACCATCAATTGTGCGCAAGTCCTCAAAATTGCACCTCTGACGTTAGCCAAAAGAACTTGCAAATAAAATCACTCTCCTTCGGATGGATGGACAAAATACATACGTCCAATGGTCGGAATGGACCGTGCGTTGACGCTACGGGTCCACCTTAGCACTCTCCTATTGTAAACGTAAAATTGCGGCAAGTCTTGGTACAACAACTCTCGGGCCTCCGAATCGCCACTTCTATTCAACTCAAAAAAAACTGTCAAAGTGGTACTCAAATTACCTTCTACAACCTCCTCTAAATTGGCTCCTCAGTAAAGTAAACCAACTCATGTCCAACCAGATGAACTGCCAATCAAGTCACAACTGGTTTATGAGCACCCATAGAAAGCCCAAACCGTCGCCAACAAGCCTTACTCGCAGAGAAATATCGAGCATTCAAAAATTGTTCTATCTCATTCACTGGCGCAACTGTCTGACCATCACCCGCCACAGCCTCTGCCGTAATCATATCCGGTCCCTTGTACACGTACTTGAGAAATACTTCACACTATGTATATGTACACATATCTCTACGTTGATGTGGCACTGAAAATGTAGTGTCAACCATCTATTGTATGGTACCACCCACCTATTATCTAATATTATTTCATGCAACTTCACCTTCTCTCCGATGTCTCTACGCCTATACAAAAGATATCCATTCACTACTAATGTTTCATCAATGAAATTCACCACCACGTGCAACATCTCTCATACACATATGTGGAATTCTCTGATACCACCCATCAGTACCGTAAGGAAAAAGGAGGACAAAATGCAAGGCATCATACGATGAATGACGCTCTGTGATATGCTGCAAACCATTCTAAATGGAGTGCAAAATGATGTTACGCATTTCGTCGCTCAGGGTATCATCTATAGGCATAAGCATTGCAATCTCATTGCTCATAGGAGCATTGAACTGTCTATTTGCTCTACTCTATGAACAACCAGAAACTATGCAAAGTCGAATATCCCGCATGATTCGAGCAACATTCTTAAAATGTTGCGCAAATGGATTCACATCCATCATCAAGCTTTGCAAAAGGTAGAAAACATCATGCCAAACATCGGGATTTAGAGATAATCTCTGATCTAATTGCAAATCATCACCATCCATGATGTAGATCTACGAAAGTGAAGGTCTATCTAAGGGCAGCAAACCACCAATATGATGATACAACCGGCCAGACTGTTGTAAAGCTACCTTTACAAGCTTTACTTCCGGTGCCACTGATGTTAGTATTGTCCCCGGTGCTAGCAGCTCCACTGCTGCTCCCAGTGCCACTATGACCAAAATCCAGCCGACACCAAGTTCCATGGCTGAAAAGCTTTGATCGGTTCTAGCGAAGTCCAGAGAGCTCGGATCGATGTGCAATCACCTCACACAATCTAGACATGATTAAAGGAAGCTTGGGGATCAATAAATTCTAGGAGAGAGAAAATGACTTTCTACAGAGAGAAAATTCTAGAGAGAGAAAACATGTTTTACCAACCTGGACAGAGCACTTGGTATGAGGGGAGGTGGCAAATCTCACCAATACTATAGGGGAATGCGGGTTGCGACTCAGGGCAAGCTCTAACCAAGACTCAAATTTCCTTGTTGGAATGTTGTCCTGGCGCCCGCCTTAGCATGCCAGCGCCCCAGAGACTAGGGTCGGTCACACACTTGAAATGTAACCTTCTCAGATTTATTAATAAACTGACTCTGATTACCTTCTGGGTTTCAGTGTTTGGTAAAAGCGCCAATGGTAAGGCTGCTTCAAACTTTTTTATCAGGCACTTAGCTAAGGGTCATATCCCGGGATGCCAGCGGTATGCCGTCGGGACCATTCGGTCCAGGACATCAGCGGTATGCTGTCGGGACCATCCGGTCCAGGAACTGGTTGTCTTCATATCAAGGATGGATGGCTAGCCTGTTACTTGGGTTAGTTTCATTTGCAAAAACTCCCACCAGACACAAGCAGAAAGTCAAAAGCTAGGGGGGCAATTTCAGGGGAGATCTTCTATGGAGCAGTTGGTCTTCATTTGGGATGGCTACCTTCGGAACTGAAACTCACTGAGCATGGGTGATATCTAGTATCAGTTGGAGGGAAAATACTAGGATCCTCTTCAGAGATTGGCAACAAGTTAGACCAAGCCATAATCCTAGCAGATGGAAAGCAAAGTGTTGGAAAGGCTCTTGTTTGAGAACTCTACTCAAAGTCTGGTAAGGTGATTTTATAAGTGGAGGAGAACTATCACACACACCTCTCTCTTGGTGCAAATTTTAAATGAAAGTTGATCAAAATGGGGGTAAATTCAAGGCGACCTAGCAATACTCACATGAGGAGACTGGCGAACTTTGGACCTAACAAGTTGACAAGTTTTTGTTGTGGAAAGGAAAGCTTGTTATAGGCTTTCTCTGGACCAGCAATGATGAGGAGACATAATGAATTCGCTGACCTGTGTTACCTGTAAAGCAGTTGATCAACGAAGGAACTGTGAAAGCTGAGTCTTGCATGAGAGACTTGGTACTTCGAACAAGCGCTAAGGGACAGTTCATGCTGAGATCGAACTAGTGCATGTGTCTAATTCAAAGAGAACTACTTGAAGCCAAGCTAGATGTACACTTGTTTTGACTATGAGGCAACTTACCAGTGATGGAATTGTGAAAGTCAAGTTTTGTGTGACGGACATGGTGCTTCAAACAAACGCGAAGAGATAGTCCATATGCGGATCAAACTGGTGCGACCCCTTGGCTCTCCACAAGGTCAATGGTCACATTTCGGTTGATTCAAAAACAGCTACTTCAAGCTAAGTGAGAGGTGCATTGCGGAGTACTTGATCTTTGCCTACCTTAAAGAGCCAAAAAGGAAAACTATCAAGATCAAGCTGGGACAAGGAGAAAAATCAAGGTGCGAAAGCAACAAGGCACAGAGTGGACCATAAAGTGGGCAATCAACGATAAATCCTTTGGCTCAGGGAGCCCTAATACTTGTGCAGAACTGATCAATTCTGGAGCTCAGGGAGCTCAACAAAAACTGCATCAAGGACAAACAGGAGCTCAAAGGAGTTCCAAAGTCAAAAAGTTAGAAGTGAACATTTTACAAGAAAAGCCTCTCTCACTAGTTAATAAGGTTCTTGAATTTTATGCAAGCGATATAAAATCTACGCTTTTCTGAGACAAAGTGATATTTTCAAGTTACGTAATTTTTAATATAGAGAGCTGAGCCTCCAACTTGTGGTGTGCTAGTTACAATGTTAATAAAAAGTGGCCAGTAAATTGAGTATTGTGCCAAGTAGCTTAAATGTATAGTTATTTTTAATTGGGAGACACCTTTACTTTAATCTGACATCTCATGAGGACATCAAATTTTATAAAGGTGGGGTGGATGTTGTAAAGCTACCTTTACAAGCTTTACTTCTGACACCACTGGCACCAGTATTGTCCCTGGCGCCAGCAGTGCCACTGCTGCTCCCGGCGCCGCTCCCAGCGCCGCTGTGACCAGAATCCAGCTAGCACCAAGTTCCTATGGTTGAAAAACTTTGATCGGTTCTAGCAAAGTCCAAAGAGTTCGGATCGATGTGCAATCACCTCACACGATCTAGGCATGATTAAAGGAAGCATGGGGATCAATGAATTCTAGAGAGATAAATTGGCTTTCTAGAGAGAGCAAATCCTTGAGAGAGCAAACGTGCTTTATCAGCCTGGGCAGAGCACTTGGTATGAGGGGAGGTGGCGAATCCCACCAATATTATAGGAGAATGTGGGTTGCGACTCAGGGCGAGCTCCAACCAAGTCTCAGCTTCCCTTGCTGGAATGTTGTCCCGGTGCCCACCTTGGCATGCCAGTGCCTCAGAGACTAGGGTCAGTCACACACTTGAAATGTAACCTTCTAAGATTTATTAATAAAGTGGGATTTTTCTCAAACTGACTCTGATTACCTTCTGGGTTTCAATGTTCAGTAAAAGCGCCAATTGTAAGGCCGCTTCAAACTTTCTGATCTGGCACTTAGCTGAGGGTCGTATCCTGGGACACCAGCAATATGTCGTCGGGGCCATTCGGTGCACAACGCCAGCGGTATGTTGTCACGACCATTCGGTCCAGGAACTGGTTGTCTTCATATCTATCGTGGCTTGTGGTTTCGAGTGTTTCTTGCATGAACGTAAATGGGTAAAGCTCTTGGGGAACGGGATCTAACCTATCGGCTGAGTTGGATGGCTTGCTTGGGTGGAAGTTACCTGTTTATGGCTATCCAGTCTGGCGTGGTGCTAGGTTGGGCTCCAACGCTCATGACGAAACTTTGTGTTGGTTAAGTCTGATGTAAGTCAAACGACTTGCTTGGAATGGATGTTACTTGTTTGTAACGAAGCTTCGAGTTGGTTAAGTTTGATGTATGTCGCGGGCGGCTTGCTAGAGGGAAGTCACCCACATCGAGACCCCCGGTCCAGCATGGCTCCAGGTTGGATCTCAATGTTGGTAGATAAACTTTAAGTTGGTTAAGTCTGATCATTGTTGGCGAGTTGGTTGCTTGTATGTTAAGTGGGTTTGGACGGCAAGAGTTGAAAGCTGGGAAGCTAAGTCGTGGATCTCGGCTCCCTTTGGGATGCTTGCGCTACACAAACACTCTAAATGTATATGCGTTGTCTACAGACTTGGCAGTGGATCTATCTAGATTCACCCCAAGAGATGCAAAGGCCAAGGAGTTATTATAACTTCGAACATGTTTATAGGGTCGAAGATCTTGCGTAGTATAGCCCTCCCACCTATCAACAAGGGTTAGATCACTGGATAGTTACCTAACTATGCATAGATGCTAATTTTAGTTGGTTTCCTACTTCCTCCCTAACTCTATTCACCACTAACACTACTCTCCCTTAACTCTACTCCTCTACTCTAACATTCATCATGATTTGGGTGAAGGAAAGGGATAGAAAAGGAGAGGAAGAGAGATGAGAAGAGAGAGAGAGAGAGAGAGAGAGAGAGAGAGAGAGAGAGAGAGAGAGAGAGAGAGAGAGAGAGAGAGAGAAGAGAGAGAGAGAGATGAGATGGAGGTTAGCTCAAATGCTCAATGTCATTGCTTATGGAAAAACCTTAACTAGCATAACCAAAAAGCATGGGAAATGAAAATAACAAGCAATCACAACAATAGTATAAGCAAGATTGATTAGCAAATGAGGATGCTTGAGCTCTCAAAATGGTAGAGTCTCCTCCTCTCTATTAAGCATCCAAATAGTGTACAAATGGTGTCTTTTTATAAAATGGGAAAGGCCCTTGCCCCTCAATCCTATTGGCTAATATTCACATTGATCCTATCCATTCATCTTGGACCCAACTTGATCCAAGATTCATGTGAGTCCGAAATTGGACCCAACTCTAAAAAGTAAACTCTAAGTTTAGATTTGACTTTGGGCCCCAAGTTTTATTTTAATTACAAAGGGCCCAAGTCTATTATTTTATTTACAACTTCACTTGCGTGCTCATTGGGCCATGGGCTTATACACGCAGGATGTCATGCCCTCGCAACACATTTTATTGGATGATTTTATTTATTTACACTTTGTTGGGAATACCCCCAATAGGACCCACGGCCTGAAGTAGTGCCGGTCCCTTAGCACTCTGCCGGTTTAGTATAGCGTTTTCTTCACCCACCTTCGCTGGATCAAGTAGGTGGTGACGTCCTCCATGAAGTTGAGGTGGTCCAGTTTCTTCAAGTCCTTGGGTGTGTGAAGGGACTTGTGGACTCCTCGCAGCCAATCTTGGTCGACCCATGTTTGGAATCTGCATGTCCATGGATCGCCCAGAAGCACAACTTGGTAATACACATGAGCGATTGGCAGCTGGTCTTCGACTTTGTCTGAAGGTAGCACATTATTAACATCAAAGAATATGGATGGGAGAAAATTGTCCCATTTAGTCTCGATCCTCATTAGATGTTCTAAGTTCCGGACGTAAGTGGCTGCCGCACGGACTGTTGGATTAGAACAATTAATATAATGGTTTGTGAACGCGATGAGAGCCCTTCTGGCATCTACATCCGTAGTCCACCCATATTCTGACTGTATGATTGGCCACTTAAAATTCTGAAGTGTGATCTTGTCCAGAGGGGTGCCGCATTCCGCCCATTTGGATCTTCGTGTACATAGCAGGAAGTGCGCGTTCACCCGTAATTGTTGGGGACTCGTCATGTAGGCCCTGATGGCCGCAGGGTCTCTTTCGAACAACTGCTGACACCAATCTGGTTGTGGTTGGAGGGCGGGTAATGCTTGCAGTTCTTTGCCCTTTATAGTCTGAGCTGAATACGATATCTACTAGCCGCCTCTTCATGACTCGTGGGGATACTTTGATAGGAATTCGTTGATTTTCTCCTCCATGGACTTGAGTCTTCGGAAGGCCCGACTGGTAGATATCGTGCGCGAACCTCTAGATGATGTGGCTTGGCTTTGACTGGTATCTACACCTTGGCCATGGTCTCGCATCTCAGCAACCGTATCTGTTTGCCCTTGATCTTGGCCTTCAGACCAGTGATCTTGGTTAAATCCCCCTGCTGCCTGCTGGCTTTGGTCTTGGCTGATACTGGCCTGTGCAGCGTCAAAAATCGGTGGCGGTGGAATTACCACGGGGGTGGGCTGGGCCTTCGTGTCCATGAATTTTTGCAACGCCTTGAGGGCTTGCTTGGCCTGGGCGAGCTCGTGAGTTGTGCTTGTCCGATATTTGTTGAACTCTGTCTGGTAGTTGTTTAAGGTTTGGCTATAAACCTGCACCTGATGCCGAAGAAGATTCATTTCTGATTGGGAAAGCGGCCTTGAGTCTGTGTAGGTTGAGCTAACTAGACGAGCTTTTCATTCTTGTAGGGCTTTGACCTCCATCCCCAGGCGCGTATTCTCTGCTTCCAAAAGGTTTAGTTGCGTCTGGATGGGAGCAAGTCGTTGGGATGCTTCAGATTGAAGCTCCCACACATTTGTGGAGACCTCTGTCAGTGCTTTGGAGAGGCTTTGGATATATTTGTTGAGGCCCTCCTCCTTCTGCTACAGCTTGGCAATCTCCTGGTGCCCTTCTTGTTCATGTTGTTATGTCAGAATCAGTTTGTGCTGCAGCTTGGTGAGGTCTGCTCGCAATTGTGTATTACTCGTCGCCATGTGTAGTACCTTGCTTTCCAGAATGGCTTTGCCGCTACCTCATCCAGGATGTATTTTCCCAGAGTCTGGTACGTCGTCGTTAGGTCTGTGGGAGCAACCGGTACACTGGCATTGATAGGGGCTTGTGTTGTATCGACCCCGATGACTTGTGGAATACCGTCGTCATTATCTTCGATCAGGTTCTCATTGGACCTGATGCCATTTGGGGTGGTAGGATCAACCCAATCTGGCGATGGTACGAAAACTATTTGAATAAATGCATCATCAGACAATGGTTGGTTGCCCTCGGCAACCTTTGGTGGCGAAGCAGGTGGGGTTTGAGAAGCAACTGTGGAAACATGGGTGCGGTTTGTCCGAACGAGAGGGTGGGAGGCACAGAGGGGAACTAAAGGGTGGTGTGGAGTATGGAAGAAGACGAAGATGGAGTAGAAAGGGTCTGGCGTGGGGGTGAAAAATTGATGACTTGCATCCACGCCAGAGTGTCTGGAGACAATTGAGAATCAGAAGGATTGAACGGAATGGAAGCAACGGTGGCGGCAGGAGTGATGGAGGATGTGATGGTGATGGACGGAGTAGTGGATAATGGAACAGAGATAGGAATTGTATTAACAGAGGAAACGGGGGTGGACACAGAAACAGATGTGGATGGAACAAGAAGAGAGGTAGCGACAACAGAGATCAGAGTGGGGAGTTGCACGGAAGAAGAAGTGGCGGTGGTTGATGGGGTGGTTAGTGCGGTAGTGGAGGTGCGTCTTTGGGTAGCAGGTGGAGATGTGGATGTAGAGACAGTGCCACGCATTCGTTTGCTGGTCGTTGTGTTAATAACTGCAGGTTGAGAGGAGGTGGATGCTTGAGATGGCGAATAAAGGTTAGTATGTGGCACGAGAGTAGACAAAAGGAATGAGCATTGGAAATCGTGCACTTTCGCCTCGAGAAGTGTGCAGGCAAAGTTACACAATAGGGGGCCTACTGCGATACGCTCACGGTTGTTGGGTTTGATGAAGTTGGTTAGTTCACGAATAAGGAAGCTATGTCAGTCATATGGCACAACAGAGGGGCTAGGAAATTTCAGAAAGGATTTCACTATCTGACTCAGCAGCTTAGACTGGATTTTGTCCTTGCGAAATGTTGAAATAATCAGAAAATTATTCAACGGATGCACAGCCGTCTGAATGACGAGTTCCATGATAGCATCTATCAGGTAACCATTGTTAGTCTGAATTGGGATTTTCGATGCAGTTTGGGTGACGAAGGACTTGATCAGAGTTTTGGCGTGGCAATGGGAGATGGGCTGACGATCACCGGACATAATGCCAATGGTGACCATCGAGTCTGCATTGATCCTGACCTTGTATGTGGTACCTTGCTACAAGAAGTGGAAACAAGTCTTTTAATCATCCCAAGTGGCATAGGCGTGAAGGGCGAGGCCCATGTTAATCTCATAATGGAAAAGTGCCAGGTAAAAGTCCATTGCCTCTAGAAGTGGGCCGGCTGTCTACAGCCATAGTTGGATCAAAGCGTCAGAGGGTAGAGGCCAAATCTGTGTGGCCTCGGGGATGTCACGCTGGATTACCTGTTTGGTGCCAGAGTCTTCAGAGGATGAGGAGTCCATGTTAGCAGTGATGATTAGAGGTCGAAAAAGTAGGAA